>PYUH01000044.1:4267408-4290601 GCA_016808085.1 Suaeda aralocaspica | reverse complement strand
AGATTTGAACACCTCAATGGATAATGGTGATATTTATTATCAAACTCCTGAAGAGTTTAAGACTAAATTAACAACACTCAACCTGAAGTTTGAGTATGTGAGTGTAATCAGAATCTTATGTTCATTTAGAACTTGATATATAAGGATAATCCTTTTATGGTCCAGAAGAACCATAAACAAATAATTATTACTTAAATGTAATTACTAATTTACATAAGATTAGACCATGATGTTGATTATATCACAGTTGCCATAAATTTTATCAAAATGTAATTATTATAGTTATTTTATATAAATTCCAGAAGAAGGTATAAGTTTAATATTTGGCAATTCACAAATATGTAGTAATGATAAAACACAATGAAGTATTATTTTCAAGAGTATGAAGAAATGAATATTCTCATGTTGAAGATTGAAGTCCAATAAGGAAGATCAACTACCAAGGAGTTGAATTTTATTCTACTCAAGTGCGAAGCTACTCCAAAGACGTTGGGTTCATTATTCTAAAAGATCTCAAGTTATGCATTCATTAGGGGGAGAAAATACGTGTTGCACTCTTTTTCCCTTAACCATGGTTTTGTCCCACATTGGGTTTTCCTGGTGAGGTTTTTATGAGGCAACTCATAAAACGTATTACGAAAGTGATGTACTCTTTTTCTTCACTAGGTTTTTATTCCCACAGGGTTTTTCTTAGTAAGGTTTTAATGAGGCATACTATCGATAATGGTCATCCAAGGGGGAGTTATATAATATAGATATTTAGTGGATGTCCATTATACCCCTATGATTATTCTAGTATATTCTAGATACTACTAGGGTATAATTCTCTAAGGAAACCCTAATTGTTTCCTTTGTCTAATATATATATGTATGTACTCCCTTATGATTTAATTATATGAATATATAGATCTATTCTCTCCCCACAAACACTCTTACTACAAAAACCCTATTTTCTATAAACAAATTAAACATATTTTTGATTAAAAAATTGACAATATTAAAGAACTATAATAGTATAATGTTACTTGGAGAACCGTGGTGAAACATGTCTTTTATAGAAAGACCACCATACATATTTTTCGAATATAAAATTGATAATATTGAAGAACTTAAATATTACTACGCTGAAGATTATCTTTTATAGGAAGATCATCCATGCAATTGTTTTGATTATAAAATTGACAATGTTGCAAAAACGTGAATGTTGCTACTGTTAGGGGTGTGCATAATCCGGTCTACTTCGGTCTAACATTCTAATCCGGTTCTCGGTTTGCGATAATTTATGATTTTGAGTTTTCGTTTCCGTCCAAGACCGAAAAATTCAAGTTTAGATCGGTTGGACTGGTCTCCTTGAGAAACTAATGTTTTTAGTAAATTAATGAGTTATATATACATATATATAGAATTAAAATATATATTTTTTGTTTTATATATCATTGTATTTTATGTTCGTTCAATCGGTTCAAAACAGGTCCAAACTGGAAAAAAAAAAACAAGTTTGATCGGGTTCAGTCCGAAATTTTTTAGGTAGGCCCAAAAAAACCAGGGATTCTATTTTTCCAGTCGTGGATCAATGCACGCCCCTAACTATAGTGCGAACTATCTTTTATAGGAAGACCGAAGACCATCCAACAATTTTCTATTTTTTTTTTTTTTTTTAAATAAAGAAATTGCTTAATTTTAAGGAAAATATCAAGAATCAATGGACCATATCGAATCAACAATGAATTTATTATTTTGATAATTTGATTATAATAAAAGGTTGAAATTAAAAGTTCAGCCTATATTAATCAAGCAGTTGACTATGTGGAAAATATCCCATTGCGAGATACACTTCAAAATAGTTTGTCTAGAAATGAATTTAGAGGGATTTTTTTGATTGGCTAGAATGAACAACCCATCTAAGAAGAATGAACTCAGCTATTCAGTATATATCCCATTGATTATTTGAACTTATAAATTCTTTTGATTGGGGAGGAAATTATTAATCTCTTCAATACCGAGTGAAAGAGGAAGGAAATTAAAGGCCCAATTAATCTCGTCTCGATGGAGGAGATCTCAACTCATATTATTACGTATAATTACAAAAATAATTAAGCGTAGTTTATTTTGTATACTGACAATATTTTGGTTAATATGAGTAATACTTCTTAGTGATACTTAGTTTGAAGGCATATTAATGGCAGGGTTATTTCATAGGAGTGTAAAGAGCTCCATTGCACAGGGCCCCAATATACACAGCGTTTCAAAATTTTAAATTTTTTATATACTTTTGCCTAAAATATATAATAACATCTAAATATTATTAATAATATAAGGGTTTAATTTGTTTTTTTTTTTTGAATAGGACCCCTAAAATTTTTGCCACGGCCCTCGTTAATGGCCAACAACGTTAAAGAAATAAATAGAGTACCCAATCTTTGGCGATCTATGTACAATACAAAGGCCGGGGATCATTTGGTTCATTTCTTAATACCTAAATTGCTCAGTGGTTCACTAAAAAAAGAAACACATAGCAAAAGTAAAGTAGGGGAGGCAACTCAGGCAAGTAAGTTAAAAAACGACGTTATATCATAACGTGTAAGATTAATCATGTTTAAGTTTGCGACCATATAAGAGGGGTTGGGAACTTTCTTTGTATTATGCTGAAACTTCCGTTATGTAAGGCTGGTCACCTGGTCAATTTGGTTTCTTACTGCAAATTAACGGTTATAATTTATAAGAGGAAGACTTTAAGACTAATTCAAGATAAACGACATATTCAAAGAAACCCAATTCAAGGGGCATCCTCTTATGTATAATGCGACAAGTTTATGCTTGTTGTCACTTGACTTGGTACGTACTATATATATGCATCACTAAGAATCTAGCTAAGATGTTGTGGACTTTTCCCTTAGCTTTCTGCTGGAAAGATATGCTAGCTAGGGTTATATTACTATATAGCCTTGAACTTTCTATCTTTTGGCAAACTAATTGCAATATTATATTTTAATTTATTTTTTAAAAAAAATTATAAATTCGTTAATGTAGATAGTAGAGTTTTAAATATGAGAGAATATGCTACATGTATACGCTCTTTGATGACTCAGTGATTGACGATATTATATTTACTCCTATTTACACATGTTAATCATTTAAATTGATCATAAATTAACTTGCTAGCACTCTAAACCATACATATACTTACAAAACATAACATAACATCCATAAACTACTCCATAGCTAGACCTTACAATTTGATTAACGCATACTATATATGATAACGTTAAGTAGTGATGATGAGTTGAACTTTAATTACTAATCGTAATAATAGTCAAACATTATATATAATGACAGATCTCAATGTGCATATATGCATATTAGATATTTAGATGATAATTACAGTTAGCCTATGTCGATTGTCAAATTAAGACAAGATGAGTCCAACAATGCACAAGTCCAACTGATCGAGCTATTTTCAAAACATTATAAACTAAGGAGTAAGGAGTAGGCGAGTAGCAAAGCAGCTATAGCCTACAGGAGGAAGAGGCTCCAAAATGCTATTAATTAGTAACGAAGTATTAATTATTAAAGTATCAACATCATGCTCCGCTAACTAATTGTTACAAGGTGCCATATCTTATATCTAAGCCTTTGCAGCTAGCGAGCGATGTTCCATGCACCATGCAGCGCTGCGCGCGCTGATGGGCGCAGCTTAATGGAATAATATGGGCATGCAATTATAAATCAAAGCATATATATATATATATATATATATATATATATATATATATTCCAGAATTCCACCTCGTACATTATTGTATTTTATTACTGTATTAGTTCAATTGGACAAATCTGGCATGCAACATTGTTCTCAACTCCTAACTCCACATTGCAATATTGCAGGCAAACTTCATGCATGCAATTAGGAAGTAGTAAACTACACTTAAATATTCTACTTGCGATTATATTGAATTATGGCATAAGAGTGAGTGAATATATATATATATATGTTGCATGCATGCATGTGTGCAGTGTGAAGATGCTCGATTCGGTTGTCGCCTGGCCAACTGCCTCAGTGCTTCATTCATCTACCCTTGATGAGCCCCACCAGGGTGACGTATATATATATATATTATAGTCACTCGCCCAAGCTCATGATATGATAAATGTATGTAGATGATTCTTTTTCACAAATACGTATGACATATTAGACCATGTTCTTTTAGATCGACTGAGTTTGTATTCTGATCTTTAGAGTTTTAGGGGTACGTACTTAGGTAGTTAGATAACAAAGTCACTAACAAACTGTATATAGACATGTTTATTTTACAAAAAGCTAAAAAAATTTAGATCAAATTTATGTAAATTTTAAATTGAAACGTACTGCACATCAAATAAACTAATTTCAATTAAGAAAGAACATTTATAGTTAAGACTTTGCCTTGATGCAACTTCACACTAAACTTACACCAAGACTAAGTTGAATTTTATTTTTGATTTAAAAATATCTTGTTCAAGTAAGAAAATTCAAATTTGGAACCTTAATACTTAAGTATCCAATACTATTTTAGAATAGTCTTGCTTAAATTGCATTATTTAATTTTATTTCATTTCACATACAGAGTGGTTCATTGATATTTTTTTGTCATAAATAGTAGTTGATACAAAGTATCGAATGTCTCATACCGTTATGGTCGTAGATTTACTACTTGTACTAGTGTTGAATGAGAATTACTAGGATAATGGTCGCGCGATTACTAGCTAGGATGATAGTTACCGAGTCCAAAGTTAAATTTTATTTGCTACAAAACAAACTTCTATACTCGACTACTCATTAGTATTAACGATCAAATAAAACATTGAAACAATAACGAGAGTTATTACCCCGTAAACTTTGGAAAAAAAATTTGTTGTCCTAATTTTTGTGTACCTACCATTTGTGTGCCACTGTTCTTGATTGGTTGATAATATTAAATTTTAATTTATAAATTTAAAAGTTATGGGCTCTTGTTTTTGAATCAACCAATGATCGGCACACAAATGCTAAAAAAAATATGCAACAATAAATTTGGACTCTAATTTTACGAAGTAATCATCAATATGGTGTTGTGTTATGTGTTTTAACTATTAATTTTTAAACCCTCTCTAAACGTATTCCCCTTATTGAAATGGTTTAGACTTGGGCCTCTACCCTGGGTCACCCTGCTTTTCAAAGTTGGGCCTTACAAAAGTTTGTCCAATAAAGTATATTGCACTTAATGGGCTTACTGTCAGGCAGATAGTTATCTTCAGTCTGCAGAACAGCAGTTTGGAACTTTGGACCAAAACTTCCATTGGAGCATTACTATGCTACACAATCATAAGTGCCCTGCCCATTTTTAGACCAAGATCTATGGAGTCTAAATCTATTGTACTATAATTTGTGTATCACTTGTACTATGCGCCAACCACTCTCATTGATTGATCGATAAACAAAGATCTAATATTTTTTAATTCAAAAATTAAAAAAATAATATTATTAACCAGTAAAAAAAAATGGCACACAAATGGTATACAAAAAAATGAGACAACAATTTTTTTATTCCCTATGTTAATCTATAAACTTTCAATAAAGTTTGATTTTATTTATTTTTTCTTTTTTTTTGAAGGAATAAGTTTCATTTTACTAATCCGCCAAAGGAAAAAAAAATCATTTTCCTAATCCATCCCTACGCAACTGATATTACAAAACTTTCAAACGAAAAAACTTAATATCTTTTAAAAAATAAAACATATGCATTATATAATTTTTTTAAAATGTTCATTTTATTTTGTCAAAAAAGTTAATAGTACAAAGTACATAGTTTTTTTATTATTTTTGATGGAAAGTATATAAATTATTTTTTTTCTAACAATACTGAATTTAGTACTCCCTCCGTCTTTTTTTACTTGCTACATTTGCCTTAAACGGAAATCCCAAATTACTTGCTACATTACTATATATGGCAAGTGGGTCCCACAATGATTTTACTAAATTACAAGTGGGTCCCACAACGTATTTACTAATTTACCCTCACATGACTGAATTAGGGTTATTTAACCCTACATTAACCCTAATTCTCTAACCCTAACAACTCCCTCCTTTTTTTTATTTCCTCTCCACTTCTCTCTCTACTGCCGTCACTTTGTACCTTCTGATATTCCTCTCTTTTTCGCCTCTTTCATCTTCAACCTGCTTCTTTGTTAGATCTTGCTCAAGTTTTAACTTATTTGCTTCTAAAAATTGCATTTTAATAATCACTTCATTTTTGTCTACATTTTGGTGTTAATTTTGTGCATTGTTGTTGCTGTTTTTAAAAAACCCCATTTTCATTTGTTCTGCAACTGTTTGTTTCGTAACTTCCTCTGTTCTTTAAACGTGTTTGTGTGTTTCATTTTTGTTGATGGATCCATCTCCAGAAGAGTCATTTAGCCATTGGTTTGCTGGTTACTCTTCTTATGTTGAAACTGAGGTGCCGGAAAGTGAGTTGGAAGCTTTGTGGGAAACTTTGAGAAGGTATCACCAACCATCTCCACCCCATTCCCCTGATTTTCAGCCAAAAAACCCATCACAAAAAACATACGACAACAAACAGCCCCCCCCTTCTTCTTCCTCGCCGTCGTCCACAACCCCAAACACACCTAAACCCCATGTTTTTTGTCATGAAACCCCCGATCTAGTGATGGAGGACACTCCTGACCGTCCCGGATACACTCCTCCTGATTTTTCAGTCAATGGAATATGTAACACAAGGAGAAGCCGTCTTGATTTTGGGAGACCTTCATCCCCAAAATTACTCGACTACGACTCCGATGAAACGCAAGAGCCTGATAATTGGGCTCAATTTAAAATGGAGAATCCTCACTTCTTCCACAACCGAGCTGATCCTAATTCTCCGTTTTATGTTCCTTGACTGAGTGTTGATACTGTGATTTGAGTGATCCTGATTTCGTGATTGTTTATATTTTGCTATGCATGTCATTGTGATTATTTTGGTAGTACTTTGGTTTTGTGTTTGTAATTCTGATTATGCTCTGACTCATAAGTTTGATTTTGCTATGGCTTGCGTTTTGTGATTATTCTGATTATTTTGAACACATAGCTTTCATTACTGAAATTTCGTATGACTTCCGTTTTTTTATTATTCTGAATATTTTGATTATTTTGGTATGACTATTGATTATTCTGAATATTTTGAAGACATGCCTGTGATTACTGAAATTTCATATCACTATTGTTTTTTGATTATTCTGAATATTTTGAATATTTTGGTATGAATATTGATTTTGCTACCACTTTGTGTTTGTCATTATTCTGAATATTTTGGGCACAACGCGTTCATTGTTGTTCTGTGATTATTGTGAATGTTTTGATTATATTGTTGTGTTTTGTATTCATGCTGTGATTACTGAGTTTCATTTTGCAATGATGTTGTGTTGAAATGGTTATTGTGTGAGCCTGATCAGCTTGTGTTCTACTGTGATTATTGCTACCATTCTGTACTTTATTATTTGGCCTCCAATGACTCCTCGGTACTTTATTACTTGCTACATTTGCCTTAATGAATTTTTCATTACCTTGGTTTATGTTCTTTGGAAGTTTGGTATGAATCACATTGTCCCGATTGCGAAAACATGTTGCTGTGAATTAAATTAAAGGGTTGGAGTGTATATGCAACAAGTTGACCGTCTTGCCTTAATGTTCAATTGAACAGCCACCCCAACTGTTTTCAGTTGGTTTTGGAGGCGTTCAATTGAATATTGTAAGGATTAATCGATTTTGTGATGTCGTGGCCTTTAACATATGGTGAACTGTTCTGATGAACTTGTTGTGGTGATTCACTCCAACCTTGGTGGTCATAATGCACATATTCATATGCCACACCAACTGTTCATCAGTTGTATGTTGAGGCAATGTGTAATTTGCCTGAATGACCATAACAACTCAATGATGATAAGTTACTGAGAGTTGAATTCACATTACCTCAAAAAACTTTTTCATAATCCTTTACTTAATTTTCAACTTTGTCCATCCTATACTTCATCACCCATACATAAAAAAGGGTGATTTCTGTTCTATCAAGTGCTTGTATCCTACATTATACTTACATTGTCCCATATTCCTTTACAAAATAAGCACTTGCCAAAAGTAAATGCATACAAAACTCTAACCTATTCATGTACAAAATGGTTGAGTTACTTACATTTTAAATGTCTTCTTCTGCTATTTCATCTTCAGCCTCTTCATAATCTTCAACATCAGCATCTGAGTCTGTTTGTGGGTCTTCTTCGTCGTTCACATACCCATCAACATTACCATGCTCCAACCACCATAGGCATTCATCAACTAGGGCCTTCTCTGTTTGTAACTGAACTGGAAGCAAGCCTTGTTTGTCTAATGCAACTTTGTTCATATGAGTCAGCTTGTAGTTGTTTTGACCCTTGCACTTCAAAATTTCAATCATGCAACTTTGCAATGTTAAAAATATGTAATTCAGCTTAATTGGATCATAGTTGTAGTACGCATCTTCAACTGCTTTAATCAGCTTCTTCTCATCTTTGTATGACATTTGTTCTTTTATAGCTTCAATTGCCCTAAAAAAACCAAGGTCAAGTATGTTCAAGTCTGGACTTTGAGCAGGTTGGTTAATCAATCTAATATCAAACCCATCTTTCTTTGCCTCTTCCAAAAAGTCACTGTCATCAGCTGCAATATGTGGCCTTGCATTATCTTGTTGAATCCATATTGTTCTTGTAGCATGTGTTGGCCATTTTGCTCTTAATGTTGGAAGCAAGTCTTCTATCATTTTCTTCTTCAAAACCTGTTGAGTTATGCTTAATGTGGCCTTAGTCTCAATTGTGCCTTTGTCTCTATTTTTGCTCTTCTTCTTTGCTGCCACTTCATCTACAAAAGGCCAAATGCCAATCTTCCCATCCCAAATAACTTCTTGTGTTCCTGGAATAATGTGTGGCCTTGCCACTGCAGCATAAAACATAATCTTTTTAATGAACCTTTTGCTCTTGCATTTTCTATGTCATCCATAATTGAAGGTTTTCAATTGCCAACAGCAATGTGTTGCCAAGGTGTGAAGGAATTCCCAAATGAAGCAACAAAAAAGATGAATTACCGTCAAACAATCAGGTAAAACCTTACTCGATGATGAAATTAGCTGAGAGTAATTCTATCCCTCCTACCCCCCCCCCCAAAATGAATTTTTGCTTAACTTTTTTCTCTTTACTGACTTTTTTTGTATAAATGTCAAAGGTTTGGGTTTTTCTGCTATTTTGGATTTTGGTAAATAAATGAAACTTCATTTGTCAATAACTGTATTTATACCTCAGCTGAAATGTATGTTCTTCATTATTTCAAATTTTGGTGGTAATCTGATTTTTGCCAATTTTTTGGCTCCCCACCAAAAATTTGGTGGGAACACAAATTTTCACATGTGGGATCTGCTGAATTTGGAGCCAAAATTATGTCAAATGACTTTCCTAATTACTTCTCTCTCTTTCCTTCTATTTGTCTTAAAACTGAGGGGCCCACTATGATGGAGACTGGTCTTGGGCTTTGTTCCAAACAGCAATGTAGCAAGTAATAAAGTACCGAGGGAGTACGTATTATTGTTATAATGATTATTTGAATGGCATAGAAAAGTACCAAAAAAAAAAAAAATAGTGAACGAACAACAAGTGTAACGGGGAAAGTCTTATGAAAATGAAGTGGTTTTAAGGAGTAAATTGAAATTGTCTTAATTCAAAAAAAGAAACTAAAAACTGAAGAAGTATACTTTCATACCTTGTACTAATTAATTTTTGTACAAGAATACACACTTAGTATATTATTTCAAAAAGTTTAATTGCTGAAATGATAATATTAAAATGCTATGGTATGTATAAAAGTATAAAACAAGGACAAATGTACGATTCATGGTTGAATTCATTTTTCTATAATCATCTATCATTTGGATAACATATTGAGTTGTATTTTATTTGATGAGCCTATTTCTAACATTCTAAGTACATCAGATTAGACTAGTAACTTGTCACACATTCATGCAAACGATGGACCTTTTTAACACATGCTTGCTAAGATATTTCTTTTTATCAGAATGAAATAATTATTTAGACATACATAAATATTTTTAATTAATTTGCCAGAACCATATGCCAAAAAATATATATATATATATGTGATTATGCAACAGACAACTGGAATTCCTTATTTCTCAAATAATCGAACATGTTGCAGATAAGGTGGTACCAACTTTGTTTTCGATCCATTTTAAAAATTCATTTCCCCTTGCATCGCTTGTATTCATTAGACATAACCCCCTACAATGTCCCTATCTAATTCCAACATAATTATCTACTAAATCTTTTATTGTCCAACCATCAATCACCTTAGAAAATTGTGTTAGTTAGACAAAAAAAAAATAAAAAAAATAGATCGAATGATTGAAATGTAAATAGATATTGTATATGTATACAACACTCAGGATCTTAGCCTCTGAGGAGATATATTGATTATCAAAACGATTAACGGGTTCGTGATGTATCAATTTATATATCGAAATTTATTTTTTAAATAAGATTTGAATAATGTGTATGTGTTTCTTTCAAATTAAAATAAAATGTTTATATGTTAGAATATTCGGATTTTTTTAGTGTTCTAGTCTACTGTCTAGAGAGTCTCAATAGAGAAAAAGAAGATATCGTGATCATCGGAAACTAAAAGTGAAGCTCTAACTAACCAAGTGATCAGCTATCCCCCTCGCTCTCTTATATTAATTATTATGTTGGATATATATTTGGATGTATAATACTGGTAAATTCTTTTCGTAAGCATAACTATTTTGAAACTGGATGATTTAGCTTGTCTCTAAGATACAGAATGATTTGTATCTCTAGAGTCCTTCAATAAATGTCAATTCTCAAACCAAGAAATGACAAAATCTATGTCTATTTCGAGGACCCATGTACACTTCATAGAACATTCTAAAACTGTACTCCATAAATTCATCACCTCGAGTTTGTGATCCTTTTTCTATAATCACCAACTCACCATATATATATGAGATTTAAGTTTACTTCTTTCATCCTAAAAAATATTCAACTAAAATTATCATGGATAACTATACTTCACACCCTCTAGCAACCGAGAGCTTTTCATATAGCTGGTTAGAAACAGAATCACATCACAAAACCATCTCAAACTCAAACAACAATAGCCAATCTTTGTTTCTTGATGAAACAACTCATAGCTTCTATTTCGACATTTCATACTCGAAATCAAACCCCTCGTCACTTGTTCATGCTGACAAACTCTTCTCCAATGGCCTCATCTTGCCTCGATTTCTCGACGAGCCTTCCAAGAACAATAATGCTACTAGTAGCATCATTGGTTCTTCTTCAACTCCCCCTTCACCATTGGTAGTCAACTCCAAAATTCATCACCATCACCATCACCATCATCAATCTTCATCGTTTCGAAGAATGTTCCTAGCCAAATGGAGTAGATTTATTCCTAGGAAAATGTTTAGCAAGTATGTAAAATGTTTGATTCCTATGAAGGAGACAATAGGAAGAGGTGCAACTAGAGTTGATGATGTGAATAGGTTAACATGGGAAGTTAAGAATAATTGGAGTGTTAATAGTAGTACTCTTGAAGTTGCATCAGTTCCTAGGAGCGAAATTGGTGCTTATTCTTCTGCTTGGAGTGACATTGATGAAAGCCCTATTCATGATGCAATTATTTATTGTAAAAGATCAAGTGGTTTATGTTAGAGTCTAAAATTTTCTTCTTTGTCATGTACATATACGTTTGGTTAAAACTTGTAATATATTCTCTTTAAATATTATTACAAGCACGTTTTATTCCAATTGATTAGGGTTGTTTACTTTAATTAATTCGATATAGATCGTGTACTTTGCTATGCTAATTAATTCCACTATGCAGGGCTATAAATATGTAATTGTGACATGAAGATAAGGTTTCTTTAATTTTACGATGAAAACACATATGTAGACCACGGTTGTTCGACAATGATAACGAAAAAACAATAATGTGGATAGGATGACAAATATAATTAGAAAGGTATATATTCTCGGAAAACAAATAAAAGTGATAGTCAAATTTGTATCCTGAATCGAGATAGTTAATTACTAAATTTAAGAAAAACAATGTGATATCCTGTACATACAAATCCTAGCTTAGTATAGTCAAGGAAACCATTAACCCGCCATTTCAATCACTAATCTTATACAATAGGGAGTTTATTCAATTTTCTTCCTAATGTTATAGCCTTTAATTTGGTCCACCACTCCACCATTGGAGTTACCTACATCTAACTATGGACGTAATAAAATACGTTCTTACCATTTTAGCTATAGGCTATAGCTTGCAATGCTTGATCGACTCCCCATACTATATGTGGGGGCTTAAATTATGTCTATATAACGTGCTAAATAAAAATTAGCATCATTTCCTTTCCTACCAATATTGTGGACTAATGTAACTATGTTTTTTGAGGTTATTGTCAAATTAAACTAAGTGATTGCAATATAATTAATAATTCGCAAAGTTTTTTTATTTCTTCCTACCAATATCATGGACTTTGAAATATAAACCTATACTATTTATTAAGGTTATCAAGCTAAGTGATATAACCGTTATTTCTGGACTAGGTACAGACGTACTATTAAGCATCATGTTTTATCATTATAGTAGCCGGTAATTACACTACATTCTACAATAACATGATTACATGAAGTTGTAAATTGTCTACAAAATTATATATCCATCTTCAATTCCCATTCAATCGATCTCAATTTGCTATTAAATTTATTTTTTGGAATATAACACATTAACACTAGCTAGCAAAATGTGAATTTTTATTACCATTCATTTTCTAAGATGGCTTAGTAAAGGAAGGATCAATAATCAAACAACTTAGTACGTACATTATCATTGAACTGCATGTAAAGACTGAAGAACTAACGTTGAATTGACACATGCATCAACTTAGTGGAGTATTTGGTTAATTATTCTTAATTACACTTAAATCAGAAATTCAAAATTAATGTCAATGATGATTAACGTGTCAAATCAAAAATTAGCTAAGATAAGGTACTTAGGTTGAAAGTTGCATGTATACAATATATAGATAACTACTGAATTATTAAAATGTTATAATTATAATGTACAAAACTGTTTTTCTTGTGTTTTGTAATGTCTGCTTTCTCAGTCGATTACCTTTAAAGAGGAAGACGACGAGACAACGTGGCTCCTTGGATGGCGTGATGATCCACCACCTTGTTGTTTAGTGCAACAACGTAACATAAGTGTAAGTTAGAACCAATTAAATTAGGAATAGAGATTTTGTGTGTATGTAATAACCAACATCTTAGCTTCATACAACCTTGCTTTGTGTCCCCTAGCTATTCAATTTCCTGCCTTTTATTGTCCCTACTACATTGGCTATTACCAAGCGCCCACCATACATACATGAGAATTGAAGGACCATTGTTTGGAGATATTATTTCATTTACTTATTTATTTCTTGTTTCAAAACTATGAGACATGAAAAGGAAGTTAATTCGATCGTGAATTTTTTTTTTTTTTTTTTAATGTAATGATAGTGATGAAGAAGATGAGTTTCGTTTATGCTCGATGTTTATGATGATTATGCAACTCCATAAGCTCATATGTATGTATGCAATATTAAGAGAATATCTTGATATTATTCTCATCATATATCACTCCTATAATATGGGCAAGATCAATTATATCAAATCAATTCCTATAATCATGCTGCCTAACTTATGCCTAACCTTTAGCAATTCCTTAATATTGTATAGCTGTATAGTATCTCTTATGGCACGTATTTATTCATTTCCTTATATAGCTAGTTATTCTTGTAATATATAAGTGTAGTTTTATTCTTTCTGAAAAGTAATACAAATTACCTTCAATCCTTTATTCTTTCATGGTATCTGAGCAGGAAGATCCATAAAACTTTTTTTTTCCCTTCATCCATCATACCCAACATGTCTGGAACCACTATTCCCAATGATGTTGAGCCCGGACACCCTTTGATTGTTGTTAATCTAACTAACATCATCAAACTCACTAATGTCAATTACCTATCCTGGAAGCTACAACTTGAGTCCACCTTGATCGGTTACGGTCTCTTCAAATTCTTGGATGGTTCGCATCTCGCACCACCATCCACGATCACTAAAGATCAAGTCTCTACCCCGAATCCAGCCCACACTACATGGGTTAGACAAGACAAGCTCTTGTTTGGTGCCTTCATTGGTACATTGGACTCATCCATTGCTCCTCTCGTCTCACGAGCTACCACTTCAAAAGAGGCATGGGATATCCTTGCCCACACCTTTGCTCGCCATTCACGTGGTCATGCTAAATTAGTTAAAGCCAACATGAAGGCTATTACCAAGGGCACTCAAACCATCACCGAATACATGAATGCAATTCGCATTTGTGCCGATCAATTAGCTGTCCTTGGTGAACCATATAAACCCGATGATCTCATTGAACGAGTGCTCGATGGCTTAGATGATGATAAGTACCAATCTGTCATTGATTCGGTAAATAACCGAGATTCTGTAATAAGTTTTGATGAGTTGCATGAAAAACTCCTCATTAGGGAGGTTAATCTTCGTAAGAATACACCTTCCACCCCTCTACCAGTCACGGCTCATGCCACCACAACTCGATCACACCCACAAAATTCACAATCCACTGACTCCTATACCCGAAATTCTTATCATCACAACAAATCTGGCCCACCCCACAAGAAAACAAATAACCCAAATAACAAACCTCAAGGCTACCAAGGTAAATGCCAATGGTGTCATACCTTTGGTCATTCCCTATACCGATGCTCAATTTTTCAAGAAAAATTCCCTAATGCTAAACCCACTCTACCCCCATCACTCAACTCTCATCAATCTCCTCAAGCCCACATGGCTACTACCTCATCCACTGGGCAGCAATCCCCTTGGCTCTTAGACACTGGGGCGTCACACCATGTCCCACGTGACTTATCTAATCTTTCCCTTCACCATCCTTATGATGGTACCGAAGAAATTGTTATAGGTAATGGGATGGGTGTACCCATTACACATACAGGCTCTATCTCTATTCCTACTTCATCTAAAAATATTGTATTGTCTAATGTTTTATGTGCTCCTTCCATGACACGTAATATCATTTCCATTTCTCAATTATGCTCTGAAAATAATTTACTCATTGAATTTTCCTCTGATTCTTTTGTTGTGAAGGATCAACTCACGGGGGCACATCTTATCCGGGGTCCGACTAAAGATGGGATATATGAATTACCATCTCCTTCAACCATCTTTGCCTTTTCTACTATCAAAGCACGGGCAATAAATTGGCACCATAGACTTGGCCATCCATCATTAGCTATTTTTAAGAAAATTATTTCGGAGTTTCATCTTGATGTTTCTAGTTCATTGTCTTTTAATTGTAATGCTTGTCAATGCAATAAAAGTCAAAAACTTCCTTTTAAACAATCCACTTTAATTTCTCATGGCCCCCTTGATATTATTTATACTGATCTATGGACCGCTCCAGTTCATTCTCTTGACAATCTCAAATATTATGTGATTTTTGTTGATCATTACACTAAATATATATGGTTTTACCCCCTTAAAAACAAGTCTGACACTAAAGCCATCTTCATTCGTTTTAAAGCTCTTGTTGAGAAATTTTTTGGGAGAGTTATCAAAATATTGTACTCCGATAATGGGGGTGAATATGAGGCTTTAGCATCGTTCTTAACTATTGATGGAGTATCTCATCTTACTACTCCTCCCCATACTCCGGAACACAACGGTTTTGCCGAACGTCGTCACAAACATATTGTTGAAACTGGCTTATCTCTCTTAACTCATGCTCAATTACCTCTTACTTTTTGGTCACATGCCTTCTCTACAGCTTCCTATTTGATAAATAGACTTCCCACACCTACCTTGTCAAATAAATCACCTTACCATTGTTTATTCGGATCTCCTCCTAATTATCTAAAGTTACGAAGTTTTGGGTGTTTATGTTACCCTTGGCTTAAGCCTTATACATCTCATAAATTAGACCCAAAATCCAAGCCATGCATATTTATAGGATACTCAAAAACACAAAGTGCATACTATTGTATGGATCCTAATACTAATCGTGTTTATGCATCTAGGCATGTTCGGTTTGTAGAAACCGAATTTCCTTATCCTTTACTTATCAAAGAAAAAAAAACAAGCTCAACTCCCCATCCCGATTCTTGGTGTGCTATCACATTGCCAATTTTGGAGAATCCAGTTCATAGGCCCACACATGAACAACTAGATTCCCCAGGCCCATTTACTACCAACCCAAACAGTCCTTCTCCTTCTCCTATCCATGATCAGCCCACCCATCTTCAACTCTCTACCATTCCTTCCCAAACGGCCCACACACCTTCTCCTTCCCACGAAGCCCAATCACCAATTTCCACACCTCATCCTACTTCTCAATCTCAAACATCAACCCATCATGATCAAAATGATCCCATTACACTAACAAATCCTATCCCTGGTATTATCACAAGATCAAAAAATAATATAGTAAAGCCAAACCCCAAATATGCTAATATCACCACTACATCCTCCAAGCCAGTAACACCTTCTACTGTAAAGCAAGCTTTAAAAGATCCTCTTTGGAGGAAAGCCATGGAGGAGGAGCTCACTTCTTTACACAAACTTGGTACTTGGGATTTAACACCATCTAATGATGTCCGTAATATTGTAAAGTGTAAATGGGTTTTCCGTATCAAATATAACAAAGATGGTACAATCGAGCGTTATAAAGCTCGTTTGGTAGCAAAGGGTTTTCAACAACGTCCGGGTATTGATTATTCGGAGACATTCAGTCCAGTTGTTAAACCGGCTACAATCCGCACTCTGTTATGCTTAGCAGTAACTCAAGGATGGCATATTCGCCAACTAGATATTAACAACGCCTTTTTGCAGGGAACATTACATGAGGAGGTTTTTATGTCTCAACCTCCGGGGTTTATTGATGAAAAACATCCTACTCATGTATGCAAGTTGAAGAAGGCCATTTACGGCCTAAAACAAGCACCACGAGCGTGGTATACCGAGCTCACAAATTTTTTAATTGGGAAAGGCTTTAAACGATGTGTCTCTGATACATCCCTGTTTATTTTTCATCATTCTACTACACCTATTTATCTTATTGTGTATGTAGATGACATCATTGTTACAGGCCCAAATGTTGCATTTCTTGATAAGTTTATTACTCAATTTGCAAGCAGGTTCTCGTTGAAAGATTTGGGTATGCTCTCTTACTTTCTTGGAGTAGAAGTTATGCCTACTCCTCATGGTTTATTTCTCAATCAAAGAAAATACATTATTGATCTCTTGCAACGCATGGGTATGCTTGAAACTAAGCCGGCAAGTACACCTTTGGTTGTTACACAACAATTAACACTCAATTCGGGTGTCCCTTTAGAGGTACCGAAAGACTTTCGAGCTGCAGTGGGAAGCCTTCAGTACCTAACTCTTACTAGACCAGATGTTGCTTATGCGGTTAATAAGCTTTCACAATATATGCATTGTCCTACATCCGATCACTGGTCAGCACTAAAGAGGCTCATGCGGTATCTAAGTGGTACTCTTGACAGGGGTATCAATATTTATCGGAACTCTCCAATGATCCTTCATGCCTTCTCCGACGCGGATTGGGCAGGTGATCGAGATGACTACAACTCCACCATGGGTCATGTTATTTTTCTTGGTCAAACTCCTATAACTTGGAGCTCAAAGAAACAAAAATCATTAGCACGATCGTCAACGGAAGCAGAGTACAGGTCTGTAGCTTCTACTACAGCTGAGCTTATGTGGACTCAAAACCTTTTAAAGGAATTGGGTGTTCATTTGTTTCACACTCCTGTGATTTATTGTGACAACCTTAGTGCTACACATCTTAGTGCTAATCCGGTATTTCACTCAAAAATGAAACACTTGGCTCTTGATTACTATTTTATTCGTGAGCAAGTCCAGAAAAAGGCTTTACGGGTTGTTCATGTCTCCACTGGTGATCAACTCGCTGACTTCCTTACAAAGCCATTGACAAGACCTCGGTTAGATATACTCTTAACCAAGATCGGACTTTCCGAACCGTCGTCCGTCTTGCGGGGGCATATTAAGAGAATATCTTGATATTATTCTCATCATATATCACTCCTATAATATGGGCAAGATCAATTATATCAAATCAATTCCTATAATCATGCTGCCTAACTTATGCCTAACCTTTAGCAATTCCTTAATATTGTATAGCTGTATAGTATCTCTTATGGCACGTATTTATTCATTTCCTTATATAGCTAGTTATTCTTGTAATATATAAGTGTAGTTTTATTCTTTCTGAAAAGTAATACAAATTACCTTCAATCCTTTATTCTTTCATGGTATTCTATATAATACAATTTTTTAAGCTAGCAAGTGATTTGGTATAATGTAATATATAATTATCTGTGCAGGTGAATATTCATGATAATTATGCATCTAAGTTTTTGTACTAATTAATGCGACAATCAAGTTACATTGATCCATCTATCATGAACATTCTATGTCCATTTCTCCATAAAGGAAAGGAATTGTATCAAATGGAGAAGAGTACATACAAGAAGAGACGAAGAGAACGAAGGGGACCAAAGACAAGGCAACGTGATCATGTTAGGAAAGCCGGAAAGACAATTGTGCATATATGATATATACATCAATATTTGTTAAGACCACATAGCTGAAGGCCAAAACTTTTTGATCATATTACAATTAATAGGGTATGTTTTATAGATATCTATCTGGAAGGTCCAATTTCTTCCTTGCACAATAATAAGTTATACAAAGTAACATTATGTGAGATATATCTATAATCTACGAGTATAATTCATGTGCATGAAATGAAAAGTTGCACATCTGCCTAAGGCTTCAGGTGTAGTAGAAAGTCAAAATTAATTATGAATCTCGAGTTCAATTCGATCATGTGACTACCTGAGGCATCCATTGAAATGCACATTGATTTTGTTCTAGCAAACACAATTTGTTGCCTCCATCAAGTAGTCACTTATCTTAGCTTCCTTGATAATCTGATATGTTTGCATAAGAATCACTACTAATTCCACAAACTATTTGATATAGTTTCATTAAACCCTTTGTTGTACTATTATTAACAATTTTCTTATAGCACACAGTACACGTTCTACATGTATAATCTTCCACTTACAAACAATAGAACCTTTAATTTCTAATATTGAGTAGGAGTAATTTGGTAAAACACTAAATTACAATAATATTAAAATTTCAAAGTTCGGATGACAATATCGCAAGGATTTATGACACATAAGAAAGTATCACATAAACGTTTTTTGTAACAAGCAATCATGTATGATAAGTAGACTTTAAATTGTAAAAATAGCGCTTCATGAAACTGAAGAAGTTGATATACGAGCACCATATGAGATTCTAAAATTATTATGCAAGTGAGAATTGAGAAACCAAGGTGATACATAAACAAAAGTTCGATAAAGTTGGTAAAAAGAAAATCAAAAAACATAAAAATTGTCAGAAGTGGGATTTGAACCCACGCCCTCTTTCGAAGACCAGAACTTGAGTCTGGCGCCTTAGACCACTCGGCCATCCTGACTTTCTTATAGCTTTTACACCAACAAAAATATATTACCATATCTTTATCTGTAGTACAAGTATTATTGCATTTCTCTGTTCTTTTTCCAACAATCGCCAAAAATGCCAAATTAATCGTTTCTCCAGAAAATGAACACAGCTCAGTATCAACCACTGCCACCACCACCTCAACAATGGGGCCCACAAATTCCGGCGACCCCACCTCCTTCCGCCACCTTCTGGTCCCACTTCAACGTCCAACACCACCTCAAAGACTTGCACGAAACTCTCGTTCTCGCTAACTCACTGTAAGGTTTACTTTCACTGCATTAATTTAAACATACAAATTACAAAAAAGTTTTAATCTTGAATTTTAATTTTTCTTTATTTTATAGGCAAAAAGAGTTGGAAATGTTAATGAAGGTGAAAGAAGCAAAAGGGTATATACAAAAACAAAATGATGTTAATGATGATGTAGTTAAAGGATCAATTGATAGCATAAAAATAGATGAATTTTGTAAATATTTTGAGGATAATAAGATTGATTTGAGTGCTCAAGAGATGATTGCATTGGATGCAGCAAATGGGGTGATGTCAAAATTAAGGTTTTTGATTGAACCATTTAGGGTTGTTACTGATGATGGGTGTCCTTGGGAGGAGAAATCTGCTGTTGTTAGATTGAGTGATAAGATTAATAAGTCGAAGCGTAATAAGCTTTGGAGGAAGAGGAAGAGGCGCCGCGTGGCAGAATTGGTTGCTAAGGTTGTTGTTGTTGTTGTTGTTTATGTAGTTGATGTTTTGGATTTTGGCTAATGTTGCAAGCTCTTATGTTTGATTTTGTTGGTTTTGTGCAGAGTGGGGAGCGATTCGAGAAACTCGATCGAGAAGCTGATGAATGGAGGGCTAAGGAAATTGCCAAGGATATGGCTCAACAGAAGGTACCATTTGTAGTAATTAGTTGCTGTTTGATTATTTGGAGTGTGTGTTGTTGATTTATGTTTTCTTTGTAGCTTTCTAATGTTGAGGGTTGTGACATTTGATGCTTTGAAAGAAGTCCATTGGATGGTTACTTGAAATGAGCTTACTGATGTTTGGTAGTTAATTAGATGAATTGTCAGATTGAAATGACTTTGTATAGGATGCACAACAGCACGGGTACTTGAATTCTACAACGAGTTTTAATTGGGAGACTATGAATGTTTGTGAAGTTAATGTTGAGTATGTATATGAAAAGGTTGCAGACTGTGGATGCATAGTTTTATTGAAATGCATGGCGTAGCATGTAACCACTTGTTTCGTACTCCATATCCTGGTGCTCTCGGCTTGCTTTGCTGAGAGAATCCGTAGGGAGATGGAAGCATTATGAAATCTCGGATTTCATCTCTCAATTTTTTTTTTGTTACATGATGTTGGCCTTTTCCTTTACTGATGTTTAGTGGACTTATACGTAGGAGTTTCAAGTTCAGAGTCGCAATTGTCTACAAGATGCATCAATTCAGTGTTGCTAGTTGCAAGGGCAGCCAAACTCTAGTTTTTCCCTAGGTGAATGAAAAGGTTTGTTGATGTCATAGTTGTCCAGGGCTTGCTACTTAATATCTGTAACTCTTGTTGTTTTCACATGTATTGTATTACTGTCCAATGTCCATTCTCTTCATATACGTACATATTTGTTGTTGTTGTTCTATTCTTCAAAGCATATTAGGCTTTTAAATAAACAAAGAGCCAAATGTATAAATCATTGGTACATAACTTCCTTATCAGCTGCTTAATCTGCCAGCTACATGTTTTAATTTCTGTGCTCTTGAGCAGGTAGAAAAAATGAAGGAAATTGCAAAGCAGAAGGCTAAAGAAGAGAGGAAGAAATTGGAAGCTGAGGTGAGATATTAGAATGTGGTTGTTTAGATGCATTATACTACTCTTAATGTGCCTAGTGTATTTCATCTGATACTGCTTTTTGTTTGCGCCCATTTAGGTTTCAGTTAGTCTTTTACTCTGTGGATCGGGCTGACATTTTTTCTAATTATCTTCAATTAGGGTCATATTTGACAATTTTTTATCCCTATTGGCCATTCCACTATGCATTCATTTTTCTAATGATGTATACGACAACTAATATCATTGTATATTTCTAAGTTATCAAATTTTCAAAACCCATCTGGGAATCTGCATGATGGATACAACTAGCATTCATCTTTGAGCTCATTGTGTTATCTGCTTTTATTACTCGCATCTATTCACTAAGCAATCATGTTTCAGCTTGAGTTGGCACTGATGGTTGAGAAGTTGCAAGAATTGCGCACTATCAGGATACAGAAGTTGAAAAAACAAGGTAAGTGCAAGGTCTTCTTCAGTTTTGATAGTATTTTCATATTCTTATGGAACAACTCCATGATGAAGGGAAAGTGGGTAATTTGCACTATAACCATTCTTTGCTGTCTTACTCTATATGTTTTCAAACGATTTTATATCGCATCATTGCTTAAATTTAGTATTCTGCGTCCTGCTGTCAACTTAAGAGCCTTTATTTTGCCAGTTTGCCAGAATGTGAGCACTCTTATGGTCATATATACTGATTCTTCTCTCCTTTCCAAATCATTCCCCTTTTCGACTTTTCCAGTGTGAAATCATAATTTTCCCTTCATTTCCCTACTCTTCTAATGAGATCGCTCTTGATCCCTGATTCTTCTTAGGCCTCAAGAGTGCCATGTTAGATCCAAGACTTCTGGGGTTTAGAATAGGATTAAATTCCCTTGTCAAAACAAAATGGATAATTAGGGAGCTTTGATTTCATTCTTGAATCTTTACTTGATCCCTCCCTTAAATGAATAGTCTCTAATGGTTGTGTGGCAAAGTATTTTGACAAAATTGAAGTCACAATGTGCAGGGCATTTTCTTCCAGAAGAAGATAACAAATTTCTTGAGAGAGTTAGAGCTGCAGCTGAAGAAGAAGAGCGCCAAGCAAAGGCTGCTGCAGACACTGATGCTGCCAAGGAGGCTATTGCAGCAGCAGAAGAATCCAGAAAAGTTACCCAAGGTGCCAGATTAGATACCAAAGATGAAAGCACTAAGGAAATTGGTGAAGAGAGTCAAAAGCAGGGATTAGAAACTGAAAACAGCCTTGGCTCTTTTGCATCCACTAGCAAAGATTATGAAAACCAAGGCTCTGATAGACAAAGCTATGGTGCATATGACTATGTGGCTAATTTGCCCCCAGAGTTCTATCATTATTATCATGGAAGTAATACTGACATGGGTACTTTAATCGAGGTAATCTGAAATTAACTTTATGCTTAGTTGGATTTCAATAAATTTATGTGTAGTTTCTCTAGCATTTTGCCAACAGACCTTAATGCCAAACCTTCGAAAATAGGCCCTGTGAAAGCAAGTGCATTTGGAATTCTTAAGTGAAATGCGGAGTCCCATGATCCCAATTTTAGTGAACAGGTGCATTTTTATTTGGGGGGGGGG
>PYUH01000044.1:4250587-4266799 GCA_016808085.1 Suaeda aralocaspica | reverse complement strand
GGGGGGGGGGGGGGGGGGGGGTTGAGGTTGAGGTTGGGGTGTGGGTGGGAGAGGGTGGCCTGCCTTTGTAAGTTGCTGAGGCTTCACTCTTTAGGGTTACCTTGCCAACTGCTGTCAGGCATTCAGACCAAGCATGATCTTCTGAGCTGTTTCTATTATAGAATGAAGGGACCTAAGGGTTCTTCTGAATATTAAGTAAGGAGAGACAGTGGGGTGAAACAAAAATGCTTTGTTTTAGATGTTTCAACAACTCAACCATGCAGATTTTGGACCCTTTTGCCTTTTCTACTAGACCTAATTAGCAATGGCTTGTGCAGTTGTGCTTATCTTACACTGCCCCTGTTTTCGCACTCTGCGTCATAGAAGCTTACTAGTTGATTAGCCTAGTATGGGATATCTAATTAAAGATTGGCAAACTTGGTATTGGAGTGAAAAATCATGATCATGGTCTTATTATTAATTTTTAAAAGCATAGAGTTCTGACAATAGTTGTTTACATCCTTTTTGGACTTCGAAGTAACCATATTTCTTTATTCTGTGTTTCCTACCTCTGGTTACTCTATAACCAATGGAACAAATACTATGTTGGTATTTGACATTATGCGGTTCCATGTCTCTTTACAGGTTCGAAGAACATGGGATGCATATCTAAGACCTGGGGGAAGGTAAGAAATGTCATGTTTTTGTGGTCGCAAATTGTCTTCTATGTTTATTTAGTAATCCTATGTATGTCAAAAACTCTCACAATCTGGTAATGGCTTGAAGTATACAAAAAGTCTAAAACTATAGAACATCTCATTTAATTCAATTTAATTCTAAAATTTCTAATTGTAATGTATGTAATTATTGTTGATGTAAAACTCTTAATGATTTCAAATTCAGCAGAACCATGTATGATTTAATGTTTATAAAAGTAAAGTATACAATGACACCAATTGAACAATACCCCCCATGTTAATATTTTCTTATACATATAAATGATAAACAATGTGGGTGGAGTCTTTGAAGTTTGTTCTTGAAAGTGGAGTTATTGCAATCATTAGGATTAAAAGCAGCATCATTAGGACATGCTGCTGAACCGTTCATACAGCTATTGGTTTTTAGTTAATGATTCATTTAAGTTTCTGTTTTTCTTTTGCTATTATTGTGTTGTCTGCTTCATTAGCTATAGTCTTAATCATTTGTTTTACTCATGTTTCAGTCGGATTCCGGGTCATTGGGTTCAACCTCCCCCTCCAGCAGATGAAATATGGGCATCATATCTCGTGCAGCGTAGGTGATTGCTCTGACATAAGGTGGTCTTCCAAATCCCTGTTGAAATTCCATAGGGAATTCTTCATGAATGGCAAGGTTTGTCCTTTTATTGTGACTGGATTTCAAATACGTTGCAACTATGTAGAAATCAAATTAAGCGGTCTTTATCATTAAGGTAGCTAGTTGTATTGTTTTTGATAAAGAAACCACAATTGCACTTGTTAGAAAATGAACCACCTCAGGATTCAAAAAGAGGTTTTTAGAAAAATGATGGTTTAAAGATTAATTTTATTGATGATACTATTCATAACATTTTGCTGCTGAGTTTTTGAGTCTCTTAAACAAGTGAAGTGAGAAATTGAGAGGACTGATCTTATTCAAAACTGTTTTGCTTTGTGTCATTGTGTGTATGATACACGTACGGAAAAAAATAGAGTGAATGACTGTCATAGCCATCATCACAAAATAAGCAATTTCTGTCTCTGTTTACATGTAGTCTGTCCCTTGTTTGCAGTCTGTCTTTCTTTCTTTCAATCTCCGCCTGAGAGTGCTGCCATTTTCTTTGAATTGTTGGTAAGCTAGCTTATGGATTAGGAGCTACTATCAGTTAATTGTTCAAAACAGATCTTATTGGCCATTATTTTATACATGTACTTATAGTAAATTAGTAATAGACTAATAGCCCCATAAGAGATTCCCTGTTGATTTCAGACCTTAATATTCTCCGAGCCCTTGACTACCTTGTTTATTATCCAAACAGAGCTGCTACTAAGTAATAAAACCTGCCCTCATACTGTCAATTTGCTCGTACCATTGATCATAGATTGAGTACTTGCATATTAAGTTGATCCTTTTAATCAAGTAGCAGTCAAAAGAAAACCTACAGATGCTCATTAGGACTCGTGGACCCCAATCCCCAGTTCAGCAGCCTTCAACTTTCTAGTTCTGATTAGAACTCGTGGGTACTTAAACAGGAATGTGACGTTGTTGAAGGCAGAATCCTCTCTACTCAAACGTTCTGACTTATGCCATGCCATTGTAAAAGATTTCAGTGTAAGCATAGTTTGGAACCACTCAAAATCATGTAGAGGTCATGTTGAAAATGGTAACTTTTTGCTTCATCAGCGAAGTCATTGTCTTGAAGCATTACCCTATGCATAAACAAAGGGTATAACTAAGGCCTTTTTCTATACATAATATTTCACTTGGCGTCCCATTAATAGTTTTGACTGAACCTAAGTCATCATTTCTTCAGTAGAAGAGCAATAAAGTGGATAAACCATGCCATAAACATTTTGCATCTCAACTTTCATCATACAGCATGCTTATTTCAGCCCCCCATTATATAGATTCATTAGCGTTAGACAAAGACGAACATCATGGAGAAATTTCATACTACAATGTACAAATGCACCTTGGTTTGAGGCAACGGAGTCTTTTATGTTCATCTTGTCACACGAGAAATTAGTGATGCATCTATACAATGTTTAAAAGACCAATGATGAAAACTGTCATGTTGTCCAATTGTGTATGGTAGGTAAATAGTAAATAACCAGTTACACCAAACGACAAGGGTAAAACTACAACGGCCATATAAAAACTGTTGCTACCTTGGTTAAGCACTTCCTAATGAAGGATGCAAGTTGTAGTATCATTTTTGCCCATTTTGTTTACTTTGAAATGAAATGTTGTGCTGCTAGTCTGCTCACCAGTCTCATCACTCCCCTCTTTTTTTATTGTTATAATATTTGTAATGTTCATATTTGAAATGTCATCCAAGCTCATGTAAAGGTTAGGTCCCTTTCAAAGTCCACACATTGATCGTATGAATTTATAGGCACCAAACGAACGAAGAAAATTTACGTTTTACCTGTAACAAAAAAAAAAATACAACATAAAAAATAATTTCAATAATAAAAAAAAATATATAGCCGAGGGTTCGACGATTTCCAAATATCAACAATATGGGAATCTATGGTTCGGCAATTCATATACGAAGGTATAAATTTTGTGTTAGAGAGGTCTCATTTATTAGAGTTTCTCACCTCCCTGCTGGGACCTTCGCCGTATTTTATTATAATTTAACAGATATCATTCTTGCTATTAATTTATTGATTTTTAAAAAAAAGTAGCCTCAGAGATCTTGGTGGAAAATAAATCATCAAATGAAATTCCCAAAAGAAATTTCATCAAGAGTAGCAAATATTTTCATACATCACTGGCCACTTTATTTACTTTTTCAAATATCATAACTTTTTAATTGAATAAAATTGTAAGCATAATAATATATCAGGAAAGATTATATAATCAGCTTCTTTCACATACAATATATATATATATATATATATATATGTGTGTGTGAAAAAACTTTCAGTGGGAATCCGTCTTTATATGTCATCATTTATCATTATGCTTTTTAAAAATTAAATAATTCTCAAGGATTGTATCTTCCTCGTCACCAAAATTTGCTATGCAATAAATAAATATATAAATAATCATTTCAAAGAAGAAAATTCGGAGCTTAAGGAAGACCAATGTATTATTGAATTATACACTGTGTTTTTTTTAATATAGCCTAAGGATAGATTCATCGAACCACATTTGTTAAGCTCGAAGAATTGCAATGTTAGGCTTATATTAACAAAATTAAAAATTACAGAAAAATAATTAAAATCAGAAAAATTTATGAAAATAATGAGACGGAACCGTAACGGAAAAAATAAACGGAACCGGCAATCTGTTTTCAAGAAAAAGTTGGATGTACGAAAGCAAACTTGGATGAAAATGTGCAATTTATTTAGCACACACTCCATAGGTACTTTCGATTTAAGAAAGAAGATGCTCAGGGAATACGAACCATAGAGATAGATAATAGATCATATAAACGAAAAGATTATCAATTGAAATTTTCTACTCTTTCTCTTCACTGCATCTTTTCTGAATTTACAAGAGGACGAAAGAGGCAAGAGCGGCGAAAGAAACCCTAGCTAATTGATGAGTTTTTGTTGCGAAATGAGGAATTGTTGATTCAGGGTTGGGTATTTGGGTGTCGTTATATAGAGAGGTGACGAAAGGTGGTACAAATGAGATTAACCCTTGGGCCTTGAATAACGGCCCTGCTGGTTGTTTTGGGTCCGGATTTATTGAAGGACATAATGCTTGTCTCTAGCCTCTCTAGGAGTCTAGGTTACACACTCCCACTAATTAATTACATCACCTAATTGGCTAGTATTTCTACAATGAGTTTTCCATAAGGTAGAAAGTTCGATGTGCGGTTTGGACTTTGACCAACCCCAAATTCGAATCATTATATTCTAGTCTCTGATTTTTCAACATTTCGGTCTTCTACTTTTGAATCCAAACTGAACCATAATTTTGTAGGACATTTTTTTCTACTTGTCTTCCCTCAAATCCTACTTCAGTATATAGGCATATACCTACTATCTAAGTATCTAATATACATTAAATAATCTTCATAACAAATTAACAAGTGGGTTAGGGTTTTTATAGGTTCTTTTGGAACTTTGAACTATAGGGCCTTCATAAATAATTGGGCTTACGGATTTGGGTAGATCGGTACTCGGTGTGCGCCTATGCGATTTGCACCGAAATTTTAAAACTCCAAACCAAACACCGAAATTTCAAAAATTTTCGCTCCAAACCGCACCAAAATTATAAAAAGACCGAATCATATTTTAAAAATGGTTTAGTGCGGTTCGGTTTTCGGTTTAAAACCGAACTAGTTTCGCCCCTAGTTTTCCATGACTGCGAGTGAGCGAAGTTATTCTCTGTTAGAGTTAAATGGTTTTTTTCGCATATTCAAGGTTTGAACTGAAAACATTGGTCAACACTCATTTTAACCCAAATTTGATATTTTAACTATTACTAAGTGCTTGTTTGTTGGCCATGAAAATTGAATACTTGTAAGAATAAATATCACGGGAATTAAATTCTTATACCAAAATTCCATGAAATGTCTCAAATTTGTTTGGTTGTCCTTGAGCAGTTTACAAAACATGGGAATCTAACTTAGGACTAAATATCACGAGAACTAAATTCTCACATCAAATTTCCATGAAATACCTAAACTTATTTGGTTGTTGCTCAACAATTTACAAGTCATGGGAATAACGACCAATTATGAAGGCATTACGAATTACCGGGGATTTAGAATTCCTCTATTTTGTCAAAAATTAGGCAACCAAACAACTGGCTCAAAATCATTGGGATTTGAATTGCTTGTAAAATTTGGTGGCAACCAAATGAGCACTAGGTTAGCATTAGTTGAATCGCTTATTTTCGGGGTTTTTTTTTTTCTTTTCAAAATCATGTATTAATAATAACTTTTTTTTCTTTTCTTCAAAATCAAGTATTATTAATAGTTTTTTTCATAATCATGTATGTGAAATAGCTCAGGCGATTGGAGAGCATCACTTAGTTTCAANATTTATCATTATGCTTTTTAAAAATTAAATAATTCTCAAGGATTGTATCTTCCTCGTCACCAAAATTTGCTATGCAATAAATAAATATATAAATAATCATTTCAAAGAAGAAAATTCGGAGCTTAAGGAAGACCAATGTATTATTGAATTATACACTGTGTTTTTTTTAATATAGCCTAAGGATAGATTCATCGAACCACATTTGTTAAGCTCGAAGAATTGCAATGTTAGGCTTATATTAACAAAATTAAAAATTACAGAAAAATAATTAAAATCAGAAAAATTTATGAAAATAATGAGACGGAACCGTAACGGAAAAAATAAACGGAACCGGCAATCTGTTTTCAAGAAAAAGTTGGATGTACGAAAGCAAACTTGGATGAAAATGTGCAATTTATTTAGCACACACTCCATAGGTACTTTCGATTTAAGAAAGAAGATGCTCAGGGAATACGAACCATAGAGATAGATAATAGATCATATAAACGAAAAGATTATCAATTGAAATTTTCTACTCTTTCTCTTCACTGCATCTTTTCTGAATTTACAAGAGGACGAAAGAGGCAAGAGCGGCGAAAGAAACCCTAGCTAATTGATGAGTTTTTGTTGCGAAATGAGGAATTGTTGATTCAGGGTTGGGTATTTGGGTGTCGTTATATAGAGAGGTGACGAAAGGTGGTACAAATGAGATTAACCCTTGGGCCTTGAATAACGGCCCTGCTGGTTGTTTTGGGTCCGGATTTATTGAAGGACATAATGCTTGTCTCTAGCCTCTCTAGGAGTCTAGGTTACACACTCCCACTAATTAATTACATCACCTAATTGGCTAGTATTTCTACAATGAGTTTTCCATAAGGTAGAAAGTTCGATGTGCGGTTTGGACTTTGACCAACCCCAAATTCGAATCATTATATTCTAGTCTCTGATTTTTCAACATTTCGGTCTTCTACTTTTGAATCCAAACTGAACCATAATTTTGTAGGACATTTTTTTCTACTTGTCTTCCCTCAAATCCTACTTCAGTATATAGGCATATACCTACTATCTAAGTATCTAATATACATTAAATAATCTTCATAACAAATTAACAAGTGGGTTAGGGTTTTTATAGGTTCTTTTGGAACTTTGAACTATAGGGCCTTCATAAATAATTGGGCTTACGGATTTGGGTAGATCGGTACTCGGTGTGCGCCTATGCGATTTGCACCGAAATTTTAAAACTCCAAACCAAACACCGAAATTTCAAAAATTTTCGCTCCAAACCGCACCAAAATTATAAAAAGACCGAATCATATTTTAAAAATGGTTTAGTGCGGTTCGGTTTTCGGTTTAAAACCGAACTAGTTTCGCCCCTAGTTTTCCATGACTGCGAGTGAGCGAAGTTATTCTCTGTTAGAGTTAAATGGTTTTTTTCGCATATTCAAGGTTTGAACTGAAAACATTGGTCAACACTCATTTTAACCCAAATTTGATATTTTAACTATTACTAAGTGCTTGTTTGTTGGCCATGAAAATTGAATACTTGTAAGAATAAATATCACGGGAATTAAATTCTTATACCAAAATTCCATGAAATGTCTCAAATTTGTTTGGTTGTCCTTGAGCAGTTTACAAAACATGGGAATCTAACTTAGGACTAAATATCACGAGAACTAAATTCTCACATCAAATTTCCATGAAATACCTAAACTTATTTGGTTGTTGCTCAACAATTTACAAGTCATGGGAATAACGACCAATTATGAAGGCATTACGAATTACCGGGGATTTAGAATTCCTCTATTTTGTCAAAAATTAGGCAACCAAACAACTGGCTCAAAATCATTGGGATTTGAATTGCTTGTAAAATTTGGTGGCAACCAAATGAGCACTAGGTTAGCATTAGTTGAATCGCTTATTTTCGGGGTTTTTTTTTTTCTTTTCAAAATCATGTATTAATAATAACTTTTTTTTCTTTTCTTCAAAATCAAGTATTATTAATAGTTTTTTTCATAATCATGTATGTGAAATAGCTCAGGCGATTGGAGAGCATCACTTAGTTTCAATGGATCACAAGATTGATTCTCGTCAACCATCACTCTCTTATACGTTATAACTTTGTTGCCATGTACATGCTATGTCAAATTTAGTAATTTTAAATAAACAAGTCAAATCATCCACCACCGGCCATAGTGGTAAAAGTCACTGAAATTGATCTACAATTAATAACCAAATTAAATACTAAAGTTTCCATTTAATTAATTTTGTTATGTCGTGTAATATGTGACTAATGCCACTTAGAGGTGTTCATAATGTTCTAAACAATGTTCAAAGTTGGCATGAGTGTTTCGATCCTAATACATCGTATAATAGTACTTTAGCACTGAAATGTTGTAACTATTGTCTTGTTGGATATTAGAAATTAACATAAAAAAATGAATTAAATTGATATTATTAGATTGTGTAAACTTCATTGATTCGTGATTTCCATTAATCATATTTATAAGGTTACATTAACAAAAATATAATTTCCTATATATTATCCTAATGATATTAAATGAATATTCAATGTCTATCAGATATGTTGTATGAATAGTGAAATTGAATTCTCGAAAACACAAATGTAGTACAAAGTCAAATTTGGATTGTGTAGTATTTTTGAAATGTTGTGTGAATCTCTAATGATAACATTATGTTTACACTACTATAATATCTGTACGATGCATAACTTACAAATTTGTTTAATTATTCAATACTTTGATAACTCTTTTAAATGATGTTTGTAGTTTTTTTTAGTTTCAAATTATAAAAAAAATACAAAACGTATAATATATTGTAAAAATATATTAAAATACAAAATTTTATACGAGTAACAAAAATTTTAAAACTACTACCAAGTCTTTAAAAAATAAAAAAACTAATCAACTAAAAAAAGTTATAATTAGTATATAAAAAAACTATAATTTAACTTATATGCAGTACATTATAATGGGAATGTGTTGTGGTTTGATTAATTTTCTTTTTAAAAATTAAATCACACCACAAAATTACAATCATTATACTAATAACTAAAATAAAGACTGCTCAAGCTACCTCTTTAAAATCTTATCACGTGTCAACACGACATTGGGTATTTTCCCGTCTGTAGTCTTTTATAAAAATAAGTGTATAACTAATTAATGGTGTGAAAAAAAACACTTCATATTTAGATAGAATGCGTTACAACTTGTTTAGGTCGAATCATATCTTTAAGATTTTACATGGGCAAAAATTTGTTTTTTTCAATATTAAGGCATAAATATCATTAGCTAGAGGTCATTTCAATTTGGGTTAGGGTTTTTTGAGTTATTTATTATGTGAAAATTCCTAATAAGTACAATGTTTTGGTCAAGAAAACGGCTATGAAATTACTTTTGTCAAGTTTAATATGTATAACACACATTTTTGTGCCTATTTATGGTTAATTATGTTGTAATTAATTAATTATAATTCACCTAAATAATACAAGTGATTATTATTGTTTTAGTTAACAACATTAGATGAAAAATTGAGATTTATTTTGTAAACCGTGCATTACATGTGCATCGCACGGGTGCTATATTAGTTTAACTATAAATAAACCGCAAACTAAACAAAAACCAAACTTTGATACGAACTTGACCACACTATGTACACCTCTAGGTCCTCTACGGCTCTACCGGCCACTATCCAATTACGACTTACAAGTTACCAGTGGACAAGCCTACGCGACTATGCAAGTCCGTAAGTTGACACTTGAACACAAAAACATGCCAATCTTACTTTTTACCGTCTTCCGGTGTTACCCACTTACCCCCGTTAAATAAAACAAATAACAATTACTTACACGACCCCAATTTCTTTTTCACAATTCAGATCTACCATCCTCTCTCCTTTAAAAAAAAAAATAAAAAAAAATCATTCACACCAAATTCAAACTTCCTCAAAATTCCAGCAAATTCTCCAACTTCTTCTCGATTTCATGTCACATAATAATCACTTCTTCATTTGATTCAACTGCAACTATGTGGAGTTCAATTGCTAATTTGAAGGAAAACCTGAATAAAATTGCTCTTGATGTCCACGACGTTGACGATGATGATAACGGCGATTCAGAGCTTTCGATCTACGGCGGCGATTCTCCGTTCACTGATCGCCGGCGTTCTCACAGCCTCGCTCATTCAAATGCCACCTCTAATTCTCCGACAATGTCTAATGGAGTTGATTCTCCTTATCATTCCGAGGTATTGAAGTTTTGTTCATCACTATTTTTTCGCCGATTTTATGAACTCACTAGTGTATTCGATTAATTTCTCAGTCTATCGTAATTTGATTGTTATGCTTAACTTTAATTAGTTGATGATTCCAATTTTATTTATTTTTGTTGCTGAAATTTAGTGTTGAAGTTTTTAGGATTGACATTTTGGAATCGTGTTGTTTTACTGGATGTAGATTGAGTGGTATAAATCTGAGATCAAGAAGCTTAGGGATTCTGAAGCAGAAATTAAGGCGCTCTCAGTTAATTATGCAGCTTTGCTGAAAGAGAAAGAGGTAATTATTTGGCTTCATGAAGTTTCTTTGGATGTTCAATTATTTTCGCAACAATTGCTCGTTTGTTTGTCGTTTTGGATTCCTAGGATTATACTTTGTATTATTTTGTTATTGCACTTGAGTGAGCACTATATTTAATTGCATTTGATGTTATTTTCGAAAAGTGCCGGCTTGCCAAAATGCTGCCATTTTGAATTACAGAATTGATTGTGAGAACTGAGATTGTATGTGATTCAGCAGTGGTTAAAGTTACCGGGTATGAACAGTGTTAATGACAGCAATGATTTGAATCATAAGTAATTAGCTTCGGTTTCCAGATATTTTTGAGAGATTGTAGGTTTTGAATTGTAGATGATGTCTCTCATAAATGGTTTTTTTGTACTACGCAAGGCATTGAGGAGTAAGAGGACTATGTTTTGCATTTGGCTGGAGTTGAAGGGATCAAGGGAATACAGTTTCCTATGCAAAGTCTGGGATCTGTTGTTTTAATGGAAAATAATTTCAATGTAATTGAGTATTCAAGTTATAAAATTTCTTAGGGAATATAAGTTACTAGTTAATTCTCAAGCAATAGCTCGAATGAATAAAAAATTAAGAAATAAGTTAAGTTTTAGTATTTGAAGGTTTTATACAATTTTTTTTTATTATACATATATTATGCATTATATAATTCAATAAATTTTACAAAGAAATATCTTAACAAAAACATCCTAAATTTCTAAAAATTACTCATAATTCATTTGAGAGGGAAAATTTTGTAAGTGGCTTCTAGATTAGTATAGTATATAGATAGATGTGGGATAAATATGCAGGAAAAAAGTAAAGTTGAAAATAGAGGAAATGAGACACAAGAATGAAATAGCTTAGAAAACATGGTGGACAGCGTACTAACATTATGAACTTTATAAAGGTTTTCCATCTTTGAAAGGACCATCCCTCGTACTTGAAAACTGTTATCTATCCTTTTAATGTTATATAACCTAGTTTCTCCTTTCATATTGAGTCTCATTTGGTACTTCTTACCCACCTGTATGGCCCTAGCACATAAATGCAACTTATACTCATTTTTCTGTCGTGTTTGGAACTATGACCTATAACGCACAAAATCTTCTATGATCTAGAGTTTCGTGTTGGAAACTCAGATACTCGGAAATCCTTCGGAAACTTTTGGGAAATGTTTCTAAAACTTAATTTAAATATCGAAAACGGTTCCCGTGGGAGGATTCTTCTCATTTAATGTTAAATGAAGTGTTTGAGAAACTTTGAAACTTACGTACAAGCGTGTCCTAATGTCTCCAAATTGAGTACTTGATTTATAATCCTCCCATGAACGAATTCATTTGTCCAAGTTACGCTGTACATTTTTTCCGAGTTCTCCTGAAAACCTCGAAAAGAAAAAAAAACTCTTGCTCTCCCATATCGTGGTATTAGCTTTCTAGCTGATTTCAATTGTTTATGAGCGTTTCCTTGATTTGAGGATTAATTGGTAAAATTTTAGTTTAATTTTTTTTGGGGACCCCAAACCACCAAAGAGCGTGACTTAGCTTTCGTTTTCGGCTTTTGGAGAGCCTTTCGAGGCTATGTCTTGTTTTCTCTCGAAATTTCACTTACTTGCTTTAGATAACCTTTAAGGCGAACCATAATCGTTTTTAGCCTCTAAAAACTTTTCCTTTTGTTATCCAGTGACTTTTTCAAACCTCGACAAGTTGTCCGGAACCCTCTTTTGACCCTAGGGACAACATGTAAAATTTTTGGCAATTTTTTTCCCAAGACCATAATTGTAAAGTATAACCTTTGTTTTTAGTTTTTGGAGGGCTTTCTGTGACTCCGTCTCGTTTTCTCCCAAAATTTCTAACCTTAGGGTGACCCATAATCATTTTTTATCCTTTAAAAACTTATTATGTTTTCTCTTTAGAGGATTCCCAAAACAGGGCACACTCGTCTTTTTTGTTATCCCGAGACCTTATTATTACCTTTTGAAGCTGTCCGAGCCCTCTTTTGACCCCTTTTGATCCCTTTTGAGCCCTCTTTTGGCAATTTTTTTTCCAGGTTCCTAGAACATCTGAAAATTGTGAATTATAACCTTCATTTTTGGCTTTTGGAGGACCTTCCAAAACTCCGTCGCGTTTTTTACCCAAATTTCACCGTCTTGTTTCTGATAACATTGGGGTAACCCATGATCGTTTTTTGTATCTAAAAACTTATTATGCTTGCTTTTTAAAGTATTTTTCAAAAAAGGTGCACTTGTCTTTTTCTGTGTCTCAGGACCTTCTTATGCCATTTCGAACCCCTTGTCTAGGGCCCTTTTTGACTCCGAGGATGTAAAATTTTCCACAATTTTTTTTCGTGGGACCTAGAACCTCCGGAAACTCTGAATTATAACCTGCGTTTTTAGCCACCACTAGATGGCTTTTTTCGCGCTCCGTCTTATTTTCTCTCCGTATTTTCCAACGTGTTGTTGGTGACCCTAGGATACCTTGTACTAGATACTTGATATCCTCCCTCTGTAGACAATTTTAAAATAAGAGGACACTATATTTTGGAGACTTGTTTTATAACCTTTTGAACCGCAAAAAGCTAATTGGGGGCTCTCTCTTGACTATAGAGGCACATTGTAAAGTTTTTGACAATTTTTTCGGGACTCCAATATCCTTGGAAAATGTGAATTATAACATTCTTTTTTTACCACGTGTAGTAGGTGACACAAGGAAACTCACACTTGATTTCAACGTAATAAAATTATTATCTTTCCTATTTAGAGAATTTTCGAAATAAGGACACAAATACATATATAATACAAAGATCCTGTTATCATGCCGAAGTGTTGAGCCCTTCCAAAACGCTCTTGATTAACACTATTAAGATGTACTCTATATTCGCTGACAACATGAGAATATGGTGTTTCTCTTTTGTAAGACTTTTTCTATTCTTTGACCCTTGTTTATAAGCACAATTTTTGTTAGGCGCTTTCTCTATTTGCAACACTAAGGTCATTATAGGTGGGGATAAATTTATTGTTGAAGTGTTGTTAATGTTATATTCAAGATTTTTTTTTGTTTGTAATGACATAAAATTATATGTTTATGTGTAACACATTTTTGTTTTTATTTTTATTTTTTTTTGTAATTTTTTTTTTCCTATACCTTACGTTCCTCGTTTCCTTGTTTTTGGTAATTTGCGCTACCTCATTTCCGGTTTTGTTTCAGAAACTCTATTTGTTTTCGTGCCTACATAGACATAGACTATGACAATGGAATGAATGGATTGCAATATATGAAAGATATTGGTTGGTGATGTTTCACCCAAACCCTCATCAGCCAACCTAATTTCAATCCATTGATCCTTATTAGAGCTATATGAACTAAATTATTTATTTATTTATTATTTATTTGTTTGTTTATTTTGACAATATATGAACTTAGATTTAGTTGTAAAAAGGATTTGGTAGCTCTTGTATTGTGCAAGTTTATTTGATGATAGATCTCATATAACTGAACTGACAGGATCATATTGCAAGACTTGATCATGAAAATAGCTCCTTGAAACAAAATTTAGAAGTAACAAATTCCGCCCTAAGTGCAACACGAAATGAAGCTTCTAGAACATCAACAAGTAGCTTGAATGGACATAAGGTAATGCCTTATTCATTCATCGTCATATAACTGATATAAGGGTTGATATACTATGCATATCTTTTTTGCTTTTGATATGCATCATGCACATAATTCTGTGTTGTAGCTCGGTTCCTCAAATTTCTATTAATAATTGTTCCGTAGTACTTTTTTTTCTTCTGTTCTTTTGCTGATAAACACAAATGGAGTACATTAAAAGAAAATTTTAGTGAGAGGACTAAGGAATCAAATTTGGAGAAGAAAAGAAGTTTCATTACGGAATCTAGAGGAGAAGAATATGACAACAGAACCGGTGAAGTTAGTGTAGCATGATTTTGAAATAGTATTACGAAGTATATTATAATTATATACTATTATACTCCCTTTGTTCCACTATCGTTGTCCTATTTGATTTTTCATGGCCTCTACTTCTTGAATTGACTATTAGTATCTTACTTGAATATTTAGGGCTCAAACCAAATTCTGTGCTTTCAAAATGTCAAAGTCATAGTTTAGTACAATTAAAATGCCTCTGTTCTGTTTCATTAGTAATAGTGCAGAATGGCAAAGGGATTCTAAATTTTATAAGCCAACCCTGTCTCCTGGAGCAGAACATGTTATTTGTTTATATGGATTGCAACATTGTATAAATTTGACAGCTTTGACTCTCATGAGAGTCTGCCATAGCTCAATAAGTAGTCATATATACTCATCCACAAACAGGAAGTACAACTCAATGATAATATTAAACTTCAAAAAGTTATGAGTTGGTTGTGGGGGGATGAAATTTCGTGGTGAGGGGAGGGGGTGGAAAAATTCATGGTGACGGTGATGGGGGAATAAAATTTCGTGGTGATGAATGGGGAGTGGGACTGTGTTATATGATGGTGCTTGTGGGGTGGGTATAAACATGGAAAATAGTGAAGGTGAAGGGGAGGAGAGGAGAGTATTATTTTAATAAAACAAACCAATCAAAACAATAGACTTGGATGGGTTACCAACACTAACATATGGTTTACCTATTTGACTCATTAAAAGTGGATGCCCACATAAACTTAGCTTATTCTTATTTAGTCCAAACTTCAAAGCTTAATTTATTGAACAAATCCAACCTTAAGTTTTCTTCATTGTAGAAAAAATTTCCTACTTCAGTTTTACATTAGTTGCAACAATCTACTTTTCATGTTTGTCAAGTTATATTTTATACCATTGTTATCTTCAGTTATGCACTTACAAAAAATGTAACAATTAGGTATTAATAAAGTACTATGAATCAAACGAGATTCGGCATGACTATTATTCCCTACATATAGATTATGAAAGTTGATTGAAGTATGATTGATGAATATTGTCAAATTCCAATTTTTGCATTGAATTAGAAATGGAGGTAGTATTTGAAATGTTTGTCACATACCGACCAAAAATATCAAGACACGAATGCTATAGTTTCTTTGAATCGGACAAGCTTTTTTCGAGCTGTTATTGAGTTGTTTCTGCTTTTGGTCTGTATTACTCGCTAAGCATCTTGCAATTTCTTCTTTCTTGTTTCATTATCTTTCAAAAGTTGAGACCTGGAAGGATATCGTTTATTCTTCTTACTTTTGATTTCATATTTTTTGGTATGATGTTTCTCTTTTGCCTTCACCACTTTTCTTGTCCCTTCTCCCCCTTTTATTTTGCTTTCTCATTGCCTTTTCTTTTAAGCTATTGTATCGATCGATGTTCTTTGATGCAGAGAAGTGGTGAGCATTCTCCTAGCCAGAAGAACAAGCATGGAACCTTGGCTAGAAATTGTTCAAATGGAAACCAGTGGCAAAATGGTGATGTCTCCAAAGAGGATGGGAGCAACAATGGATTTTTGCATACAATACAAGCTGATTCAGCATCTTCAGGTCGTGAAAAGGTACTGCATATTCTGTTCTACATTACTCTAATGACTTTCTCTCATGCATCTTTTTACTTAGAACTCGCACAAATTAATCTAGAATCATGTAATTGAAATATGGCCGTATCAATTTGTTTTACTAAGCCTTACAATTTCTTGAACCAAATTTGTTCGATTCAACAAGGGACAGAAGGTGTATTGTTTTAACTCTGATGTCTTGTCTGGTTAAGTTTGTACTTTGTACTGACCCTATTTGTCTGCATTACAACTGAGCTAATAAGTGACGAGCGTACATATATATTGTCAGAGATTTCCAATTAAAATAATGAATATGAGGTTTGTAAATCTTGTAATGTCAAAGTTTCAACCTAAAACACAAACTATAATGTAAAATCACTAAAAAAAAAAAAAAAAAAAAAAAAAAAAAAAAAAAAAAAAAAAAAAAAAAAACCTCCACTTTTATTTATTT
>PYUH01000044.1:4217665-4249409 GCA_016808085.1 Suaeda aralocaspica | reverse complement strand
AAAAAAAAAAAAAAAAAAAAAAAAAAAAAAAAAAAAAAACAAATATAACTCCTGTCCGTGATCTACTTCTCATTTTTTCCACATAATGTTGCAAATGTTCCTGCAATTGCATCCAATTTTGTTTTTTCGCCATTTTGACATATATGCATAGCAAGATTTAAATTTAAATGGAACTCGATGGATAAACTTATTCTATTAGAAAATATTCTGTATTCTTAATTTCTGGTCTGATTCTCTGCTTTGATATCACATGTAGTGTTGGCAACATAGTTTGGTATCCTCAACTCTTATGCTGTTTCGTACTTCCGTTTTTTCCCCCCTGTTGATACCAAGCATATGAGTTTTGCCTATATTAGTTTGACTTTAGTTTGGGTGACTATATAATCTTTCTTTGATTTTGCCTTGTTATTCTTTGTACTGTATAATAACCTTGATAAAGAATGAATGACTTCTAGGAGCTTGCAGATATGTTAGATGAGAAAAACAGGTTCCTGGCTGCTCTGCAGAATGATCAGGAGTCGCAAATGAAAAAATTGAGGGCGACTTTGGAAAAAGACCGTGAAGCATTGGCAAGCACGAAACTCAAATTGCAAGGTTTGTAGTGAACATATATTTTCCTTTTCTGCTTATGATTTATCTATTTAGCTGAATATTTCACTTTTGGTCTCAGATGAACAAAAGATGGTCGGTTCTCTAATGGAGGAGCTCAAGGCATTGAAAGCAGGCCATAATGAAGTAAGTTGTGTCTTCTGTTTAGAATTGAACTTAGTAACCGTGTTTTGTTTTAAATGAACTTTTTTTAATAAAATATACTACGGTATTTTTTTTCCAATCTTTTGTCAATGTGGTTCTGGCCTATGAGATGCACAATATGCATACTCCTATTGTGTTTAGGTGCGCTCTTGCCCTTTAAAACTAAGTGAGAGGCAGAGGAACACCTTAACAAACTTGGATGATGGGGGTTAGTGGAGATATGAAATTTTGAAGAGAACTTAGCGCTAAAAAGGAAGAATGGGTTGAGAGGATTTTTGCAATGACATTTGCGATTCCTTTTTAGTTACTATCATGCCTAGCTGACCTCAAATTATTTTGGGACCAAGGCTTTGTTGTAGAATAATAAAATTCAAAGGTAATATTAAAAATCTTTTCGTGGAAGATGATGAGAACAAGTTTGGAAGCATTTTTTGCCCTTAAAAATTATTTAGTATCATTCATTAAAAACAAATGCCCAAAATTATGTGTCAAAAAACAAATAATAATTTTCCTTCTACAATAATAAGATCTTACTAAAATACCCTAGGGTATTAAGTGGGACGGGGTTGAATAATTGAGTCAACTCATGTTGGTGTGCCTGAGGCTGTAGTGGAATTGACTCAGTGCTGTACAAATAGCAGCGGTTGGTGAGTAGTGGACGATGGGCCACTCAGAGAGGGAAAGGGACTAAGAAGAAAAGAAGGGGTCGGTGTATGAAGTTAATATGTTAGTGAAGTGTACTACACTTACTACTATTAGTAAGGAGGCAGGGTTTTGAGTTGTTTTTTCAAAAATAATGATCCGAAAATATTCAAAAGTCAGTAGCTTAAGACAAATGGATATCCAATTGGATCGGATATTAATGAATGGCCCTTTGCACTTTCACGGCATTTCTTTCCATTTTGACTTTTATCTCTCTATTTACATAGATTGTGGTTTTTATTGATACATGGTGAACTGATAGGAATGTTTTGAGGTGCATAAGTTACGCCAAGAGGTGGATGACAAAGAATCGGAAATTAAAAGATTACAAGTGGAACTCCGTAGAAAGGAGAATGAAGGAGTAAATGAGACAGACAATTTGAGGAGAGTAACTGCAAATCTGGAGAAGGAAAATGCTGAGCTAAAGGTTTCCTGTCTTTTGCTCTTTGTAATTTACATGATGTTGTGATGTACTAGCATGATAGGTATTTATTGTTTAGTAATTTGGTAATTGATATCTCTAATTAATTGTAGGCAGAGAAAGAAAAACTTGAATCGGCACTCAAAGATACTGCTGGAGTTGGGATGCAGCCTGGTTGTTTGAATGAGGTTGTTTTTACGTTTTTCTACTTTTGTTCTAGAGAACCATGCTTTTCATCATGGTGATTATTTTCTTACATTAATTTGTATTTTTTAGGGCGGAAATGCATCAGCGAGCTTCCCTGCCAAAGCTGAATTGGAACAGTCTCTCCAACAAATTGAGAAAAAACTTAAAGAAACATGTCGAGAAAGAGATAAAGCTAAGCAGGAGCTTGCTCGTCTTAAACAACATTTATTGGATAAGGTTTTGCTCTTTTGAAACTTTCTTAACGTAAATTTTTCTGTGGCTAGCACTTTGAATATAATTGTTTGATAATGGATATTTTTATTAATGCAATTTTCAGTATTTGGGTTTGCTACTTCTAAGATGAATTGTTGTGGCTAATATTACTTTGGTGAACAAAACTACTAATGTAATGCATTTCACTAATAATGAATAGATAATCAGTGAATGAATAGTTAATATTGCATCAAAAAAATTTTAGGTGCTAGAAACTTTCATTATATTGTTTAGGTTTGTTTTATACATGTTCATTATATTTGTTGAAAAGAAACCTCGTTAAGTTAAGGTGAGTTCATTTTGCATACACTTATTCAACGCTACGAGTCCATGAGAACTGGATTCTCTTCCGAAAAATTATCCCGAAAGTAAACTAAAGTGCCTATAAAGCAGTAGTGGACAGAGAGAATGTAATAGCTTGGTCACCACCACCACCAAATGATATATGACCTTATAGTATTTTTTTTTTTTTACATGGTAGTAAATGGCAATAATGCATATGAATGCATGTGTCCCATCCCCACTCCTTCATGTTGCCATTTACCTTCTCTCTTCCTCAAATTTAAAAACGATTGACTCCAAAAGTGAACAATGATGCCCTTTAATAGTAAAAATTGGCCCAAAAAACACTAGTACAACCTTATGTTGGGTGAATGCCGCAACACATATAGTTACTGTAAAGGCAGAGTGCACCATCTTTAGGAAGTGTTTTTTCATGCACCTTGTCTTGGCACTTGTTATTGAGGCCAGTTGTTAATATCTGGCATGTAAAGCTGTTATTGAAGCTATTTGTCTGCTCACTATCTTTCAGGAACTAGAAGAATCAGAAAAGATGGATGAGGATAGTAAAATTATTGAGGAATTAAGACAGCATGTTGAATATCAGAAAGCCACAATTTCAAGTTTGGAAAGAGCTCTGGTACAAGCACGTACAGGTCAGGAGGAGATCAAAATGATGAATGATCACGAGTTGCAGAAGTCAAAGGAAGTAATTGAGGACTTGAAAAAGAAGCTTGCTAGTTTTATGAGTGCCATTGATGCCAAAAATACAGAACTTCAGAACCTGCAAACTGCTCTTGGACAATACTATGCCGAAATAGAAGCCAAGGTATTCTTTGTTTTTATATTATATCTTTTGAAAGTTTGGATATGTGTGTCAGAATGCATTATTTGAAAACTTATCTTGTACTCATATGAAACATCTATTTACAGGAGCGTTTGGAAGGTGAATTATCAGTATCCAAGGAGGAGTGTTCAAAGCTTTCACTACTTCTACAGGTATGATCTGCCATGTTCACATACTTAGGTCTGGTTTTGAAAGAAACCTGATGCATGTAAATTTTGATCGAACCCTGACTAAACAGTGTTTGTAGTTGTCTAGATAAGCCTAGAATTGATTTATTTGAAATTAAATTTTAACATTCTACTTACATTGTTACGTAATATATTTAAATGATTAAATCACCAGCTGAAAATGATTGCAAAATTAAATGTGGCAATAGATGTCTCATTTTTAAAGTTATCTGAATGGAGAAGGCTTCGGACCAGCTGTAAATTTCCAGAAGTGAACTTGTTTAACTTTCTCCATGAAGAAAGTGTTAATTAAAAATTCATACTGAATCTTGGTTGCTGAAGTATATCTCAGAGAAGAAAGTAGATGAGTTTCTGTGACTTTGTATCTTACATAAGTATGCTGTGTACTACAGGATTCAAAGCTGGAAATTGAAGCATCAAACAAGGATAAAGAAGAAATGCTAGCCAAGCTTGCACAAGCAGACAAAACAGTTTTGGAATGGAAGAATCGGGTTAATAAGCTTGAGGAGGATAATGCAAAATTGCGTCGTGCATTAGAACAAAGCATGACAAGTCTCAATAGGATGTCAGTAGATTCTGATTTTCTAGTCGACAGGTAAACTTAAAAACTCTGAACTTAATGCATTTAAAATTTGTCGGAGTCAGAGGCACGTCAAATAATTGTGCAATTTTGCATTCACTTTGGCCTTATATTACAAACTTGGCATTCATTCTTTGCAGTAAGGTCTACCTTCACATGGAAATCTCATATAGGATGTTTCCATTCTGAAAGGGAAGTGAAAAAATGGAGGAACATAGAAATAAGTTAATTTAGTGACTTCAATTATAGCTGTTAATTCTATAGGCGGTCTCAAATTTGGGGGTCACTAGTCTCTGCTCACCAATATTGTTTTAATTGAAGATGGAATTAGAAGCAACTTAACAGATTTGAAAGGAAGATTTTCTCCCGTAAACAAATATTTTCTCTTTGATTGATGGAATGATGAATACGAAGTATCTTTTTCTTCTGTCGTTGCTATATATATTAGCAGCTTGAGGATGATCTAATATTATGTCAACTAACATTCAGCTTCACCTTTTATTCTCATGCTTAATCAGTTGCCATATGTGTATGATAATTAATAAGTAGTTGCACCTACTCAAGCTGTACTCAGTCCTGCACTATGATCTATCAACGTTTTGTTTTATTTTTAGATTATGCTTTAGTGTGAAGGAATGTCTAAGAATGTCATTTGTGATAATGTCAGGCGTATTGTCATCAAGTTACTTGTGACATATTTCCAGAGAAACCACAGCAAAGAGGTACACTTTTCTTCATTGCCATGATCTTCATTATGGTGTGACCTCAATTGTATAATAAATGGTGTAAAACTATTGAAATTGAACAGGTTCTGGATCTCATGGCTCGCATGCTGGGATTTTCTGATGAGGATAAGCAGAGAGTAGGTATTGCTAAGCAAGGTGCTGGCAAAGGTGTAGTCCGTGGTGTTTTCGGCTTGCCAGGCCGCCTTGTTGGAGGCATTATGAGTGGAAGTGCTTCAGGGACCCCAACTAATGTCACTTCAGAAAATCAGGTAATTGACTAATTGATTTTTCTAGTCTCATCTTTCATGGATCCGGTGTTAACAAAAACTGCCAATTATTTTTTCTTCAGTCGTTCGCAGATTTATGGGTTGACTATCTTCTTAAAGAATCTGAAGAGAGAGAAAAGAGGGAGTCCATGGAAACGACAGATGGATCTAAAGGTGGCACTAGCGGTGGCAGTCTAAGTGCTCCTGCTCCTCCTCCTGCGTTGCCTGACCGACCAGCAAGTTCTAGTGGACGCCCTCCCATTTTTTCCACCAAAAATCCCTCTATAGATACATCAAGGTCGCTATATGCCCAACCAAGCTCTAGACCGTATGACAATCCAGCCTCTGAGTTCTCCACAGTTCCGCTAACACCTTCAGGCAAGCAGTTCTAGTTTGGAGGGTTTACATTAATACAAATGTCTTGTGTAATTAAACCAAAAGGTAACTCTTTCTTTTTTTTCAATCTGAAAATGAGTTTTGGTTGTGTAACATTGATTCATTTATATATTGATTCAATTGCAAATATCATCATCATCATTATCAAACCTGCTTTTTGTCAAACCGATCAAACTCGTTTTTTTATCAAAACCCAATAATTGTATGGGAATATAGAATTGTTACATTAATTGTATATTAGTAGTATTATGGATATATATACTTGAGTTTCATTCCTACTTTGGAATTCAAATAAACCAGTTTTTTCCCCCTGCAATTATAGAAAGTGAAAGATCAAGTTAATGAAATATAGTATTCGTGAAGATTGTGGTGCTTGGCATATCGTGATCATCTTAGAAGCATAAAAACCAGAGCTCTGTTTCAGTTTGGGGGCATCATACTTGTACATTGTAATGGTTTAGGCGGTGACCTACATTTGGTGATTTGGGTAATAACTTTAGCAAAAACCGAGATACCAATTCAATTATGCAAAAACACAATCTAGACACCTATTCAAAAATTATGTCCAATTGACCACGACATGAACATGGTAATAAAAACGAAATGGATAATATCTAAGAAATCACTGTGACATGTATAAATAGTAAATCACATGGCATTTTTGTAAACAAGTAGAAAATTTTATCATCATTCTATTCCTTGAAATTCATATAAAAAAATGATCTTACCCCTAAACTTTTAACATATTACCTCAAAATGTCATTGTGATATACAATTTTGCATATCACTGTGATTTACTAGTCATCCCTCGAAATGATGGACGTTTGGGGGACAGACAATGACAACTGATTTAAGACACGTAACAGCATTGATAAATACCCCGCCCAATTCACAAGCTGCTTTCAAGCTCAATGAAACTAGCAGTAAACCTTCGCCTTGGTCCCCCAATCATTTATTGTTAAAGTTTCTTCTTTCTCGAATTACATTCTTGTGAGTTGTGAATGTACTTCTATGGGCAGGAGAAATGATGAACCATATGAAGCATTGGAGTTCAAATTGTAAACCCCAAAGGCAATTTTTTACCACAGGAGGTACCATATCAAATTAGAGTTCAATTTATAACTCATTAGTCATGACTGAAAAATTGTTTAAGAGGTAACATAAATAAGTAATTGAAAAACAAAATAAGCAGCCACCAAAATACAGTATATAATTTCCAAAGCACAAAGGTAACAGCAGTTCATTGCTGCAACTAATGCGAAGTACATCACAATAAAAATTCTAACAAAGCCTATTAGCTATCATAGCAAAATAACAATGCCCACAACTTAACAAGATTAAGTAGAGGCTCTACTGTGTTTTAATTTTTCCTCCTTTAAACCCAAACTTGTTTACCAACCAAGAACAAAGCAATGCCCACAAAAGCTTACAAAAAACTGGCAACTCGAACCTAAACCCAGCAATACCACTTTTTAAGGCACCATAATAGAGTCAAAATACATATAGCTAAATGTAAATAACAAAAGGGAGTACCACAACCACTGCCCTTAGTTGAAATCAAGAGTTGGGAATCTGTCCTAACACTTGCGGAAAAACGGAAGGCTTGTTGAAGGTCTCTATTCAGCCTTCTTGTTCTTCAAAGGCCCTCTAGGAATCTTGCTAATGTACCTCTCATTCACCACACTGTAATGCTTCTTGGCCTCACCCATTGCCTTCTCTGCAAAAGCATCAACATGGTCCTCGTACTTCTCGTATAAAACAGGGACAGTATGCAACAATACGAAATCTATGGCAGAAGTATAAATACAATCAGTATATCATATTAGATTATAAGGGAGTAAACATTACTCATTATCATTGAATGGTGATAGGATCCTTACTGATATAGAAGAGGGTCAAGAAATCACAGCTTTTGCCTACAACTGACAAAAACCACAAAGACGCAATGACCTGCAAATAACAAACCAGAGAATGATCAATTCAACGATTCAACCAATCATTATATCCGTTAAATTCTTCAAAATAAGCATAATTGAGAAGGTGAGATTCATACAGCAAGGAACTTTTTCAAGTCTTTGCCCATAGCAATATTATGCAACAAGGCAAGTCCTCGATTCAACTCGTCCCTTAGAGCACCCATAGCTTCAAGGATTGGCTTCTCTGGCAAAGTAACCTCTGGAATGTGAGGTGGTGCCCTACAATACAATTCAACAAGTCAACACACATAAATCAAACATTCAAACATTTGAATCAGAAAGAAGTGAAGAAGTAATGCACATATAATGGCGTAGTAAAGAGATGACATTCGAAGAATACTTGTTGATAAAAGTGGAGGCATTAGCCCATAGAAACAAGACTGCAAGTGAGAAAATCAAAATGTGGCAAATGAGAGTGAGCAAGTGATATTCAAGCAACTCAAATAGAATCCAGATCGCAGTTGCTGTTCCCAATACACTCGCTGAGATCTTCTTGTTCCTCCATAAAAACACATCAGCAGCTGCAAAATCCATTCATTTCTATTACTTTCCTTTCACATAAATTTCTCAAATCATCTTGACTTTAAACAAATTCTAAATCTTAACCTCAAACATTTAGGAACTATGGATTATACAACAAATACAGTTCAGTATAAACTGATACAAATCAAAGTTCAGATAATCGATCTATTGATTGATTCATCGATTAATAAGCAACATCACACTCTTTCAGATCAAAGCATACAGTAGAACACTTTCAAATAAGTATTACTAGTAAATCGAACTTATATAAACATGTTAAACAAATTCATAGATTGTATGAAATCAAAAACTCAAAATGATTTAAAATTAAAAAAAAAAAAGCAGAAAATCGAAAACAAAGAGAAAGAGAAAAGGAAGAAGTATACGTTTTCCACCACCGAAAACTTGGTGAACAGGTTTCTGACGGCCAAAAAGGCGATTTATCTTAGATTGAACAGAAGAAACAGCAGCAGCAGCAGGAAGAGGAGGAGACGACGTCGTTTTAGCCTTTTCAGAATCAGAATCTGATGAAGAAGAAGAAGACGATGATGAGGAATCTTCGTGTTTCTTCTCTTTTTTCTCTTTATCATCGTCGTGATTTTCACCGAGGTGAAGCTTTTCAGCGATCTTCTCCATGAATGTCTCTCCTTCAGCGTGAGCAGGTGGATGAGCTCCATTTTCGGTAGTTTCCGCCATTGCTAAAGCTTGAAGATCGAAGGTTTTGTGGTTTTTTTTTTAGAGAGAGAAAAAAGAATGATTGAAGTTGAGGGAAAGTGAGAAATGAGGGTTTTAGAGAGAGAAAAAAGCGGGGTTTTATAAAAGGTTGGAATCACGAGGAAGGGGGTAATTAGAGGAGAAACAATGGCCGTTGGATTAAATATTTAGAGTTAAGTAGAAAGTTAGTGAGGGATAAAAGGAGATTTATTATTATTTTGATTTAATTGAATTCAAATTTCAAAAGGAAAAGGAAGGGGATGACGGTGACAGACAGATTTTAATTTTCCTTTTGTGGAGACGCCGTTTGATGACGGAGATTTTGTGGAAAAATGGTGTTTTCTGAAAAATAAAATTAAATACTTGGTGAAGAAGAAAAAGGAATTGTTGTTTGTTTTGTTTTTTGTTGATTGGTGTGGAAAGGATGGATGGTGATCGAATTGACGGTGATGGAGGTGCCGACTGTGGGAATGTTGGATGGTTGATGGCACGTGGCAGCATCATGGGCCACTTTCATTGAGTTTTATTTTAAGCTAAATTCTAAAGTGCATGACTCTTCCTTCTTGTGTTTAGATGAAAGTGGGTACCACATTACCGGTTTTGGACCTTTGGTCATGGAATCTTGAAATTTTTAGGACGGAAATGATGGACAGAATTTTCCAAAAGTTCACAAATTTATTTAAACAAGGAAATATAATGTATACGAAAATAAATACTCTCCCGGTACATTTTTAGTTGTTATATATGTACCTTTTACATTGTTCATGTTGAAACTTTGATTCAATTTAACATAGTCATATGAGATCATATTTAATTCGTCTCAATTTAAACTTTTCAAATATATAACTTTTATAATTTTTAATTATACCAAATTCGAGATATTAACATTATAAGTTACGTCTTGGAAGATGTGAAAAACAAATGTAGCAATTTTAAAAAGTCGGAGGTAGTAATTTTAAAAATATATATCTATATATATATATAGTACACTTCTTAGTTTCCAGAGTTTTCTGGGTCAATAATAAAAAATTACTGCAAATTTTATATGGTATCCCCATTCTCCAGGGTATAAAGATGATCTTGGAATACTTATTGGGGTTCGAAAGGGCATACAAAAGGTCTTGGAATAATGAATAAAAAAGTGTCTTTATTTTAGAATCCTTTAATAAGAAAACATAACAAATTTTTCAGAAACTAAAAGCAATCGTGGATCATTCTAATGCTATCAAAAGCAAGTGAGTCAAATTTGGGAACAAATTTAGACAGAATCTCGAAAGACCTTCGAAACGTCGAAAACAAATGATGTATTTCACATTTTTCAGAGGTTATTCCTATCATTGTGAAATTTGTTATCAGACACTTTATGGCCTTTTCCAAAAAAAGCAGGAAAACAATTGTTTTTAGGACTCTCTAAAAATGTTATCTTCTATCTGAATGCATTTTCTTCCTATTATGCCTGGTCTGGGCTCATATTATAACTATATAGGTACCTCGGAATGTTTTTGACAAATTTTCTTCAGGGCCTCTGAATCTATAATATAAAAATAATAATAAAAAAAAGAAGTGAATAATAGCGTTTGATTGATGCTTCCAGAGGGGCAGCATTGGGTCCCGTCTTATTCTCACCTTAATTATTTTTTACCGCATGTTACGGGAGTATGGGGCACCACATAACTCCTCAAGATGGTTTTGGCCCTAAAAACCTTTTATTATTCCTCTTATAGCCTTTTTCGAAGAACAAAGAAACAACTATTTTCGAGACCCTCTAAAAACTTGTTATCATCCCTTTTAGAACAGTTTTACCCCAAATCGCCTAGCCGGAGTTCATATTCTAAACACAAGGGCAACGCGAAAAGATTTTCGCAACTCTTTTTTTCCGGGACCCTGAAATGTCAAAAAACTGTGGATAACAGCCTTTGATTAAAGTCTTCGGAGAGGCCGCAACGGACTTAGTCTTATTTTCGACTTGTTTTTTATTTACCATGTGCTAAGGGCACCCACATGACTCCCCACATGATCGGTTTTAGGCCCTAAAAACCTATTATCATCCCTTTTATGACATTTTTCAAAGAACAGAAAAACAACTATTTTTTATTTTCGGAATTCTCTAAAAACTTGTTATCATCCTTCTTAAGGCCTTTTCACCCCAAATTGCCTGGTGTGGGTTCATACTTTAACCATACGGGTAACCCGAAAGTTTTTTGGCAACTTTTTTATCCGAAACCTCGAAATCTCAAAAACAATAGATAATAACATTTGATTAAGGCCTCCGGAGGGGCCATTCTGAGACCCGTCTTATTTTCACCCTGTTTTTTTAACGCGCACTATGGACCGCTACAGGACTTCACACGATCAGTTTCGGCCCCTTAAAACCTGTTGTCATCCCTCTCATGGCCTTTTCCAGTAAAAGGAAAAAATAACTATTTTCGAGACCCTCTAAAAAACTCTTACCGTTCCTTTTAAAACCTTTTCTCCCCAAATCGCCTAATTTGGTTTCATATTATAACAATACTGGCACCCCAAAAGTTTTTTGGCAACTTTTTTCCAGGACCTCGGAAACTCAAAAAACAGTGGATAGTAGCCTTTGATTGAAGCCTCCTGATGGGTTTTCTCGAACCTATCTTCTTTTCTCTCTTATTTTTTACCGCGTGCTATGGACCACCACATGATTGTCCACGATCGGTCTCGGCTCCTAAAAACCTGTTATCATCCCTCTTATGGCTTTTTGCGAAAAAAGAAAAAATAGTTATTTCAAAGACCCCTTATATACCCGTTATCGTCCTCTTAAGAACTTTTCACCACAATCTCCTGGTATGGGTTCATATTTTGAACATACGAGCACCCTGAAAGATTTTTGGCAACATTTTTACATGACTCCAAAAAGTCTAAAAATAGTGGATAATAGCCTTTGATTGAGGCCTTCAAGGGGCCTGTCGGACCCCATCTTATTTTCGCCCTTTTTTACCGCATGCTATGGACCACCACATGACTCCCCACGATCGCTTTCAGCCCCTAAAAATCTATTGTCATCCCTCTTATAGTCTTTTCCAAAGAAGTGAAAAAAATTATTACCGAGACCGTCTAAAAAGCTGTTATCATCGCTTTGAAGTTCTTTTCCCCCCAAATAGCCTAAATTGGTTTCATATTTTAATCAGTCAGGCAGCCCGAAAAGTTTTGGCAAATTTTTTTCTGAGACTCCGGAATCTAAAAAAACCACTAGATAATAGCCTTTGATTTAGGCCTTTGAAAGGGCCGCATCGGGCACCATCTTATTTCCGATTGATTTTTATGACCACGAGTTATGGGCCACTACTGGACACCCCATGATCGATTTTGACCCTAAAAAACTTATTATCATTCCTCTTATTGCTTTTTTCAAAGTACGGAAAACAATTATTTCTAGAACCCTCTAAAAACTTGTTATGATTCCTCTTAAGGCTTTTTCACCTCAAATAGTCTGGTCTGGGTTTATATTTTAACCATAAGAGCACCCTGGAAAGTTTTTAGCAACCTTTTTCTGGGACCCCTGGTATCTCAAAAAATAATGGATAATAGCATTTGAGACCTCCGGAGGGGTCATACTCGTCTATCTTATTTTCGCCCTGTTTTTCCCCATGTGCTATGGGCATCACTAGACTCCCCAAGAATGGTTTTGGCTTTCAAATTATGTTATCATCCCTCTATCGAGGATTTTCAAAATCCCAAGGGACATTCGTACCACATGTTTTCCTTGACTTGGGATGTCCCATGCTAAGCACTTGGTTGAGGGCAGACATCCTTTTTTTATACTATGTACTATATAGCATGGTCATAGGCTCTGAGGAGCGCATGGACCTTAATGAAAATGCACACCATACTTGCCAGGGGGCTTCCCCACACTTAGAAAATATTATGGCACCTATACAGCCTCGCACTATGCATTATTTTTGTTTGTTTGTTTGTTTGTTTTTTTTTGGAAAGGGGGTTAAGGGGGAAGGGATGAATCGTAGCGATATAGGGTTGAATCTCAGAGGATAGTGACAGCAAGATTATTTTACCACTTACAACACTTCGTTGCATATTTAAGTTACTTGCAAAAAATGCAACCCATAGTTTGGTATGAATTGTACTTCAAGGCGACCCTCACAACACATCTAGAGTGAGGGCTTAGCCTACAACACGTGCCCTTAGAGACTAAAGCCCCTACTGTAGGACGACAATTGAGCGGCGGGCGCATGCGTCGCTTCTGGCTCAAATTATGACTTAGAGACGTTTAGTCATAATCCAGTGCACGATAGCTTCTTGCCACTAGTTTTTCAACCCAACGCGATGACCAATTGTGATAATCAATGGTTTATCTCATACTAGGTTGAATTAACATTACGACGATGTCATCCAATAGGATAAAACTAACTTGTCTCACGATGGTTTAAATCCAGCTCACATTCTCTATTAGTGGGTGACAATCCAACACTTGGTGAATTTTGCATCACAATGATAAGAAGAGTCGACATTGAAGAATAAAAAAGTTAGGGTCTAAAATAAATTGGCGAAAATTTTGACATAGTGTCACCATAGTCAAAAAAGGGCCTCTGACAATTTGTTAATGTTTGAAAGGTTATAAGAAAATCCCAGGTTAACAAAAAAAACTAGTGTACCGTTTTTCGAGATTTCTTGAAAGAGAAAATATTACAAGTTTTTAGATTGTAATCGCAATCAAAAAAAGACTAGTTATTAGTTTATTTCATAGATGGCATTTCCATTAACATTCAAATTTGAAACCAATAGACTAGTAAAATCTTATATTTGTCCCACTGATAGGTAAACGGATAAAGATCCAAAATCCATATATGGATCCTCAAATCTGGAATCGATTTTCATCGCTCGTGTTTGTGCCTCTCTAATTTTCTTTCCCTTATTTAGTACGTGCGAAGAATTCTTGGAAGAGGGGTAATCACTCATAAAAACATCAGCAATTAAGCAGTTGATCAAACTCCTTTCAAACCTCTTCCTTCGATTCTTACTTAGGCAAGGGGTAATAAACCCCTCCCTCTCTCCAACAAATTCAAAACCAAACTCCAATCTCCAATCACTTCAATTCCCCCGCCTCAAAAACCCTAATTTTTTCCCCAAATAATCAAAATTAATGGCGGGTATAATCAGATCAAGCTTCTCGTTCATCGCAGGAACCGTTTTCGGCGTATATTTAGCCCAAAATTACAACGTCCCTAACATTAAAAAGCTTGGTGATACTGGAATGGCCATGTTCAAACACCTTGAACAGACTTATCGCAAGCCTAAGAAGCGTGATGATGACTAGTAATTTGATCAATTTCAGGTTTCCTTCTTTTATCATTGTTTATGATTGTAGCTTCTAACGATTTATCGATTTAGGGTATCCGAGATTCGGGAATTTTGTTAATATACTTGCTTATTATTCAAGCTATTATAATGATATGATGGAATTATATTTGCTACTGAGATAATGCATTCGATTTCAAATTTTAGTAATTGTGATTTTTATATGTTTGAATTTGTTTGTTTGATTTACTTGCTGCTTTGTGAATTGCAATATATTGGTAAGATGATTTGTGTAGTTCCGTAGTTGACTTCGTTATGTACAGTACTTCCAATGGTTGATCAAAGTTTCTCAATGGATATGATCTGTCATTACTGCCGGAAGCCGGAAACTATGCCATTAGTTAGATTGGATTTCGGCCTCCAAGTTGAACTTTAGTTGATGTGGAATTTGGTTTGTAGTTTATAGAATTTCAAGACAGTTTGATGCCGTCTGATGAAGTTTAAGTTATCACGCTCGTATGCTGATCAATTGCTTATTTCCAATCGAATCGTCACATTGGTGAAAGGTTTAAGTTTATTACTTTTTTTTTTTTAACTTTCTATTGGATATACGGTTGTTACTTGTGATTGATGAAGACTGGGTTAGTATGTTGATGTGTAGTAAACAGCGTCTGTGGGATGAAAAAGGCGCATTCTGTCGGAGAATAAGGCTCTAGGCAACATAATTTCATGTCCTTCCTTTTGTTTGTTTTAGTGCTTTAAGCTTTCTGTAAGCGTTGAGTGAGGTCAATAAGATTAGCCACACATTATAAATGCAATCAACATGATTGTGCTGACGGATGGGAAACTGGGGGGTTGATACCATAAATGATCAGTGGTTTCACAGCTTTTGGTTCTTATTGAGATAGCTTAGAGAAGCTGATGATGTATATTTAAGTTGGAGCTAGCATAGAACACCACCCTATAGAATATAGATCGTTTCGACATGTTATGCTATATGTATGCCTTGACTTGCAAATACAATGAGTCATGATTGGCCTTGTTCCCATACCCTAAGGTCCTGGAGGTTCAAAGATTATGCTGCGTTTGATGGTGCATAGGTGAGCTTATTGGTGAAGTTTTCAGCCATATTTAATAGTTTTTGAATACAATGAAATTGATTTCATTGTGTGGCTAGTTGATCAGATCCATAGTATCAGGTAGTCTGTAATCCTGTCATAAAAAGCGTGGTGCAATTTGGATATGCCGAAAGAAGTGTAGTTGACTATTATGCTGGATTGGTCTAGGTCCCATGATGTATGGGACTAAGGGATTAACAAATCTGCACAGCATTGACAAGTAAGGATAACTTGGTATCTCTGTGCGAAGGAGGCAGTGTAGTATTGTAGCTGTTACACTCCTCCATACTCACCCATTGTTTGGATAGAAGGAAAGGGAGGAAGAAAAAGGCAAGTGGAGTAGGGGACAAACGCCCTTTATTTGGATACATGGTTGGGGGAAGGAATGAGAGGGAGAAGGATGGATCCATTTAATCTCCTCTGTTAATGAATATTATCCCTTCAAAAGTGGAGAGATTTTGAGGAAATTTTGGAACCCCCCCCCCCCCCCCCCCCTGGAACCCCCCCCCCCCCCCCCCCCCCCCCCCCTAACCCCCCCCCCCCCACGCCCCCCCCCCCCCCCCCCTGCCCGTCCCGCACCCCCCCCACCCCCCCCCCCGTCCCCACTCTCTGCTCTAAAAAATAAAAAAAAAAAATAATAAAAACAATTTCCCTAGTTTCCCTCTGTCTGTTCTTCCACTTTCCTGTTCCGCATCTTTTCCCCTTCTAGCGGTTATCCAACTATAGTAGTAGTTATGACGTCATTAAAATCCAGAATGTCTTTACAATGATATGTTAGATAGGACGTGTGATCAGTCCACTCTTTTGAGCTACTACATGATTCCAATCCTCATTTTCTAGTTCATGACTGTGTAGAGTTTGTTTACTCAATGGGAATGAATAGATATTACTTTGTTAAGTGGTTAGTAGCCAGATGGATCAAATCTTGATCCAAGGCGGTTTCTTATTCACAATTACCTTTCATTTTCTCTTGGATTTTTCGATAGCATGGAAACACTAATTTTCAACAATGGTAGCAGCCGTCTTTAGGCTGAAGTTCAATGCTAATGTAATTTGAAGGCACAATGCATAATCTTAATTAGTCTATGTTGGAAACTTTGAGTTTTAAGATGACAATGGGCTTGAAATTAAGGTGGGCTGAAATATTGGGGCAACCTTGGTTTTTTTTGGCCTTTGGGCATGTTGAAATTTGTTATAGCCATACTACTTTTTTTTCAGTTGTACAGTTGTTGTACTATGTGAACATTGCTAGAGACACAGTAGGCAAGGCAATCGTTTTAACGGAGGTGTCGCCCATTACAATGGTATGAACTTCAAAAGCCGCCTAAAAATCATTTGAAAATTTGGATCTCTTTATGTTATCATCTTTTTTGGTTTTAAATCCTATAAATGGGCAGTGATGAATACCACATTGCAATTTGGTAACATAAGATTTTCTGAGGCAAAGAGAAGTTTGGACCGTATAATAGAAATACAATTTCCGTAGTTTTAATCTTGTGATAGCACCACTGAACCTTTCTTTGCACAATCACTGCTTGCAATAAGGTCTGTTTACTTAAAATCAGTTCAAGCGCTCAACGCTTCTTTTTCTATTTTAGCTTTTATTATTATTTTCACAAAAATCTTTTAGTTTAGCTCAGCTCGCCGCTCCAATCAATTCAGTTCAAGTTTACTTTTTTTTTTTTTTTTTCTTTGTTTTTCGGGTGATTGTAAACATGCCTGAGTCCTAGCCCTTGTTTTAACCATTAATGTTTTTTAAACCACTGACTACAAATGGTTGATGGTCTGTTCAAGTTTTAATAGTCAAAAGGCCGCATGAGATGCGGCAAACAATTAAGATGAAATGCGGGAGTAGTGAAAGTGATTTTTTGGTTATAAGTGTATTAGTTTTATGTTGTGATATTTTCTTTTTTTTCCCGATGCATTTGTTTATTAAAATATCTTAGACTCGGAATACAATGTAATTTAATAACGTTTCATGGACTTTGGAGGGTTTCTTATCATCGTTTCCTTTCCTAATTTCACAAACTTTTCTCACTTTCAGTTAAGGGTGTCCACACTGGTCTTTGGCCCATCCCAAATTAATACTTTTGCTTACAACATCAGCAAACTTTACAACCGCTACTAATGCCACACGAGGTTAGTATTCATCCCACATTCTCACAACCACACTAACAAGCTTAAATTGCACACTGTCCTAGTGTTATTACATAAGCACTACTTATGTAACTCGTAAAATTAATACGGAGTAATGGTGATGGTTCCCTTGTGAGGCTTCACCAACCCCCCTTTGAGGACTTTGAGCTGAACACCACCCTCATTGAGGTAACACTAAAACACGAAACGACCGCAATTTTTAGCCATAAAGTATACTAACATTTTTAGTTTTTCAGATTTTAATTACAACTACCCACCCCATGACGGCTTGGCTCAATGTGCCCCTTCTTTTCTTCGTGCGTGCTCGCGATCGGTTACTACCCACTCCCCCCCGCTTCTGTTTCATGCTTTTTTTTTTAAATTAATTTTGAAAAATTTGTGACAGAAACTTGCATAAGACGAGCCAAATTACAAACAAAAAAACCAAAAAACACCCAAACATAACAAACAAAAACCAAACAGACAGACTGAATAAATTCATGCAAACCTAAGATATGATAGGAATTATATATACACAACGGATTTCCGAGTACATTACTGCTCACTAAAGTAAATCATTTTTCCTCCTCTTCCTCCTTCTGCTCATCCCTCCTCCGTCTTCGGCGGGCGTGTCCTCTCCGGTTCCTTCCCCACTCCATGTCCCTCCCCGCCCCCGCCGCCCCGTTGGAGATTAGTGTTTAGCGCTTCACCACTACAATTTTCCACCTCCCCCGTTTTTCCGTTTCTTTCGTTTCTTCTCTTTTTCTTGCTTTCCTTTCTTTCTTTATTCTTTCTTCCTCATATATTAAACAAATGCTGAGCAACTCAAGTGGGATCGTATTTTAGGGTGTCAAGCTACCCTACTTCTAAGTAAGGCTAATTTTTTCAAATCAAAAAGCAAAAAAACCCTTTTTCACAACCACCTTTTTTCTCAGTAACCTGTCTATACAAAATCATATATGTCTCCAATTCTTATTAAAAATACTACTTTTACCCTAAAATTGCTTACCAGTTAGTTTTTCCTACATCTCTGGCTCTTGTCTTCTCTTCTTTTGACTATATTGTCGGCGAAAGCAAGAAGACGAAGACGATCCGACTACCTACCTTTTAATTTCACTTATCATCAAGTCGCATACTATCTCCATTTTATCGTTCGGGCGGTACACAAATTCATTTATTAAAAAAGTTCAACCTCTCAACCCCCCCCCTTCCACAACACCTTTGTCTAGTTCCCTAAACCGCTACCTCAATCCCGCTCCATTAATTGACTAAGAGAATCAGAAAATCACATGAATTTGGAAATGATGTTTTTCTAATTTTCTCCTTTGTTCTTTTGTTTGGGCTCCCTTCCTCTTTCCCTTTTCTCGTTGTCTCCCCTTGTAAAAACTCACCATTAGAAGGACAGAAACAAGAATGACCGATTACAAACCGCTAACACCAAAAAAAAGTTACCCTACCCCGTCCTCTGTTCCCCATAACCCGCCCCTTCAGGGGGGATCTTGTGTTTTGTATTTTTCAGTTTTTTTGTTTTTTTTAATTTGTCCTGATAAGTTCCATCACTCCTGATAAATTTTGTTATGTACTTGATTCAAGTCATTTTAGAAAGTTGCAACTTGGAACTGCAAACTGATCTTGTGTTTGGAATACAACTATCAAGCATTATTTCACATGCCAATGGTGGAAGCTTGTTAACTTAGGGTTCGTAATCATTGTGAAATGTGGTAACATAATGGTTACAGGTCAGTAGATACTATATAGCTGTACAAGTCAATCGCGTAAATAAGAATTTTAAATAGTAGTGTGTTCCTTAGTAGAAAACTAACACTTATGTTTTACTACGAGTACCAATTTTCAAACGAATACTAAATTTTAAACTAAATGTGCACGTCTTGTTACAAGCCGACCTCTTAAAATTATGAACACCCTATTACGATCTCTAGATTTTACAACATGGACCATCACCCAGGGAGCAATGAGATTGATCAGAGTGTGATGATGAACATGGAGTAGGAGCTGGAGTAAATAAATCCAAAAGGAGGAAAAAAAAGAATGAGCCAAAAGGAAACAACTTTAGAGAAAGCCGCATATATTCCAATCCAATCATGTCAACAATGGTACGGTAAACAAATGAAATGTTCTGATTCTCATACACAAATTCACAATGATGCGATGGTCATAAGACCACCTTGCACATCAACCGCATGCATCATGGATTTGCTGCAATTTAACAACACATCTACTCTATCAATTAGCAACTTCAAACAATATACATAACCCTTTTTTTTTTTGTAATCATACTTCTTTTTCTTTTTCTCTCCTTTTCTTTAACCTGGAGCCAAAATAACAAGCATTCCCACTTTTAACAATTTAAAGAAACAATCAATTTAACCTCTCCCATAAAAACACTATTATATATACAGGAATCTAAACAGAGCTAAAGAAGCAGTGAAGATGATTATATATATATAGCCCAATTCACTTACTTACTATATCCATTTCTTCGCCATCCTGTTACCATAACTTTGACCATAATATCTTTATATCTCGACGAAACTAGAGTACTGTGAGATGAACCTAATACATTTGCATGAAGTTGGATAAAAAAAAAAAAAAAAAAACAGTAGTCACTTCAGTTTGTGTTTACAACCGGTGATCTCGGATCAATCAATGATAATCACTAAAACAATATTAAAAAAAAAAGAGAGACATTAGAAAATCTCATCTAATAATAATAAAATATATAATACAGAGGAGAATTAAGAGGAAGAGAAAAGGGTGGAAGTTACGGCGGTTTCAGGGTAAAAGAGAAAGAGGAACAACCTCAGCTAAAGGAGTAGAAACAGGGGTAAGGTAAGAGAATTACGACAAACGGGACAAGAGCCGTTAAGTTTAAGCCAAGCATCAAGACAAGTCAAGTGAAAGAAATGCTTACAATCAGGCATCATTCTTAACATTTCACCATCTTTATATTCACACAAACAAATTGAGCACATCATTATGTTATCCGTCATTGAAGATGTATATTTCTCCAAGTTCTTTTTGTAGAAATGGAATTTCGGATACGAGTTGATGACGGCTCGATCGAGTCCAACGACGCCGTTTGATGTCGGGTTTTCGAGGTCGGTGTCGTTGTCATCTTTGCTACGAAGAAGATGCGTGGTACTATGATTGTGTGGAGTCGAAGGATGGCGGCGGTGGTGGTTGTTGGTGGTGGTGGTGTTGTTGTTGCGGTTGCGGCAGCAAGAGGTAGGAGGAGAGGAGGGGGCAGAGAGGAGGACGAGGAAGCCGAAAGCGAGGGCTATAGCGTAACCGAGACCGAGGTTGTGGAGAGGTGAGAGGAATGAGAAGGGGAGGAGTGGTGGAGGACATTGGAGAGGGAGGAGGAGAAAGAAGGGTTTATTCATGTTTTGAGGGGGGGGAAGAGTGGGAGAGGAAATGAGGAGAGAGAAAGAGGGAGGGAGTTTAAGGTGGGGAGTTGAGATGGTGCATTAATTGTTGGTTTGGGAATAGTGATGCATCCTCATTTAATGGGAGTTGAATCAATTGAATTTTTTTTTTTTTTTTTCAGAGAGTGTGTGTGTGTGTTTAATAGTGATTGAATGTGAGAAGAGAGGGGAGGAGGATTGGAGCATAGAGATTGGACACTCATGACTCATGTAGATATAATAGTCTCGGTTATTGGACACTTACCTTCAAAACTTGTTTCATGTTTATATTGTTCGCCGTAATGCCACCAGAACAACTGATTTCAAAAGTTAAAAACTTTCGATGATCAATCAATTTAAAAGTGGTCTTTCATAGTCCTAATAATGCAAAGAGATTAGTAACAAACGTTTTTTGTCACTATGTTTTACTATATTTGAGTTATGATACAATACATGATGCATATTGCATCACACTAAAACATGCAACATGGGGTGGGGGAATTTTCTTCCACATAGAAATAAGGAAAAGAACGTTCGTTGCTCTATTGCAAGTAAGTGGAAGAATAGTTAGATTAAATCGATGATAGATTGAATACTAAGTAGCAATGCTACCAACTCCTACATTCTCTGAAACAAAATTAATATTTAGAAGACTAATTTACCAAGTTGGGTGGTACTAGTAATAATATGGAGTAAATAAGGTGTTTTTAAACTATGAAGCTATTTCACTGGTCTAAAGTAGTGGAATGGTGGATCGGTCATTTGTCATTGTTCCGCTCGTCAGTGGTCACATAGTCACACTTCATGGTGTTAGTTGAGCTATGCACTTTGTCATTTTTATTTTTATTGACCGGTAGTTATACATACACATTACCAAAAAATTCATGTAGTGTTATTAAGTAGTGTTTTTTTTGGAATTATTATAAAGATGATCCCCGAATAATATAACATGATGGCCTAATTCAACCTACAAATAACTTATGATGATCTTTAATTTCATAGTGTGAAAGTTGTTTCCTTCGTTTTCGTTTATTCTCATTGAGTGTACATATACATACAAACTATTAAGACCTTAGCACACAAACAATTGCCCAATTATATAAGTAATTACATCATAGCATAAAACATCAGGGCAAATGTTTTGTAATGTGGCGCATGCAGTCATGCATCACACAATCAATAGAGAGGACAAGTCTTACTATGATTGACTTTAACTCATTTTAACTACGAGCCGAAATTCAAATAGTTCCTGGTCAGGGTCTATGTCGACTTATATATTTACTACGGATGATCCTTCGCTTTCTCACTCTCTAGTCTTCAATTCCACTAATTAATTGAGCCTTGACATTAACATTTGTGCCATCTTTTGAGTTTAAAAGATTAGGTCTTGCATTAGTGTTGGGGAATAGTATTTGATCGAGTTATAACAAAACTTTTGATTTACAACTTTGCTTTTTTTAGTTTTTAATTATGCGTAAAATACCTCTTTCAATTAGAATCTACTTAGGTCAATTTGGTTTAGCTTAATAGACAACGCCCAACCATTTTATAGTAGCATACCCTTTAAATGTCTTTAGGATTGATTTATGGTAATAAAATAAAATTTTACACTAGACCAAGCACTACTTTGTACTTGTTTCTGATTTATTGTGTTGGTGTGATCGAGATTACTACTGTATTTTTATGGGATTAATTAGCTTGTACACTGGTCTAACACTATTGGGCATAATTGTCTTGTACACTAGGTTTCTTCTCCATACTCCCCCAAAGGAATAAAAAGTCAATCATTTGTATTAATTCTTCCAACTCTAAAAACAAATTAAAAAGTGTGAATGTATTCAATGAATATATATAAGAAACAGAGTAATTACATGCTCTAGCTATTCTTAAAACTTAAAGTCAACATGCCTCTTACAACTTTGATCTTGAATCTCTTGACTAGTGATATTAAAATTAACTGTACAATTCATCTCTACAACAACATTTTTCTTGATAAAGTGTAATATTTTCACTTTCCAGGAACTTTGGTATAACTATCCATGATAAAAATGCCAGAAGCAATATCATTAATTAGATTTGGAGCTTAAGAATCCGACTTGTGACAATCTCCACGGTTACATTCATCCTCATAGTACGCGGCGCTCGGGCCTTGCTGATGGGCCATAGCCTTCACCCACCATAATTCCATTATAGTAGAGCTTGAGGTGGTGTTATTGAACCAGAAGGTGGCGAGGTTGGGTTCTTGACTGACACATCTGCGGTCATTGAAAGTTTGATCCGGGCTGAATAACGGCTCACTCATGCTGGTGGTGTTGAGGAGGGTGATTTTGTTCATTATCATGATGGGTTCTTTTACCTTGAGAGACTGTTAAAAAAAGTACTAAGATAGTTGTGAATATGATCAACATGAATAATATACATAGGAACATATTAAATATTTGGTGCGACTGCACCTTGTTTTCGGGGTCTGGGTTGGTTTTGGATCAGGGCTCGCGACTGCTAGGGGGCGGACATGTTCCTCCACCATGACTTGAATTTTAGTGGCGTAGGTGGAGTACTGTATGCAGTATAAGCTAGCTAGGGTTTTTTTGATTAATGACAAGTTTGTAGTGGTAATAAGACGATAATCAATGAAATAAGGTCGAATAATATAAAATCTAAGTGGTTGAAGATGAAAACAGAGGAAGACATCAATTTTGGATTCATTTGGCAATTGGCATGAAATTGATGGCAAATACAGAATTGTTGGACAAAGGAGTAAACAACAGAACATTGTAATCAATAGTGGGAATATAATAAAAGTCAATGAACGTCGTTAGCAGTCTAAAAATAATTGGATCAAAGCAAAAGACCAATACAAACGATGACTACAGAATGATCATTGTAGATTTGTAGTTTACATCAAAAAAAAATATAAATAAATTAAATAGAAAAAATCAAAATAAATTAAATAGGAAAATTAAAATGGGAGATGCGGGGTATCGATCCCGTACCTCTCGCATGCTAAGCGAGCGCTCTACCATCGAGCTACATCCCCTTTAATATTTATGATGTAGATTTTAATAAATATACAAAATATTCCTAGCAATCTAACCGTGTCATTTGAAAGTGGACCATCTGGCAATGGGCTGCGTAATACTCTTACAAGCCCATTGTTTTCTTTTTTTGGTAGCTTGAACAACCCATTATGTGTTTGGACATTTGGGTTGAGGAAATCTAAAGTTGATGCAATTGTATAGGTCAATTTGGAGCTTATCATACGCCTGTTTTTCTTCAATGATGAATTCCATGTTTGAATTCAAATGGTGCTTCAAATGGTGCTTTTTAGTTTTAATTTATAAATGTTTGATTGTGTAAACATTAAAGACTAGATATATGAATTGAGTTCATCTCCAAAAGAATACTAGTATCGATCTAAGAAAATATGATTGATAGCATAAGTCCAAAAATTTTGCTCATTAAATAAAACATTTCATTTGTCGCATATCCTTAACGTTTGTTTTAAAAGAATAGTTATCACCAAATGAGTTGGACAAGAACAATTTTGTACCTCATTCTCCCTTTCACTAATTTCTTTCCCACCATACCTTCATATCTTTCTTGCAGAGAAGGAAGTATGTTCAACAGAAAACCGACATGCATTTTGGAACTCAATCTTTTGGATCCTCTCTTATTTGTTCTATTCGACTCATAATGCTAACTAATAATTATGTCTCTAACACATTCATTCGGATAAATAAGCTAGGAGATAAAAGGAAGGAAAATAGTAAGAAGAAGGGAAAGAAAGGGTTGGAGAGTGGAGCTCCGATTTCCCTTCAAATACAGGAGGATGGAAAAAATGGTCTGATTTCTCTCTCTTCTTCCTCTAACCGTTTAAACGAATTAGAAAAAACTTCCACTTTCTTTCTCTTGCTTACTTATCTTGCGTTTCCTCATACAACAAGGGTTGATTTCATAAAGTAGCGGCAAATGATTCTAGTTGTAGTTGTTGGCAGTTTAATTTCTACTAGAATAAGCTTTTGTCTCTAATATCCTTTAGTCCAAGGTCGTGATCAAAAGGTCAATGCCATTCCTTCGTGTTGGAACAAATTTATCCCAAAGCATGTTTTAAAGATGGCCACAGCACTAAATTACTCGTACTGATCGATGTGTACGAGAACAGTAAATATACTAAAGATAAGATTTCAGGTGTTATTAATTCAAAATGTTGCAGAAAGACAACAACGGTACATAGAAGTATGAAACCAAAGAGTACTCAGCATAGAAATTGTACAAGTTCAACACAACTACATATGGCATAAAACCTCCATTGTTGAAGCAAAACAAGAAGAGCTTTTCAATCATTCCTACTAGTCCTATTCATCATCATCATCATCTATTGCGAAAGAAGTCTTGATGGAGGGAAGCTTGATCTCCCCTTGCTTCTAAGAGGAATAGTAAAGTTGCCGATGATAGGGAGATCAATGATGACCTATTTCAAGCTCGTAATCAATGTCCCAGTCTCTGAAGATGTCCCTTACTATGCTCACAATGATGCTATGGGGTACCTTCATTGCCACTTTCGACATCGTCGTCTCCTTCCCCTAATGGATCCTGGGTCGGGCAGACCCGGACAATATCACCCTGCACTTCAAAGTTTAACCCACTTCTACTTATATATTTTCCATGTTCTAATCCAAATTAAATACAGATCGAAAGTAAAGGGCTATTGATAACTATTAATAAAAATTTACAAAGCAAAAGTAAAATTTTACAAGATTGATACACATAATACTGGATTACAAAATAGATTGTTGGTTTTTCCTACTTTATTATTATACTAAGATATGCATGCTAAATCAATCGTGTTTGGTATGAGTACCATATTCACATTGACTATATCTACTACAATTATCAATATTGCCATCTTTTCTTATCTTTATGTATTTAAAATATCCCAAAATCCAAATTATTTCACTTGATTCATCCCATTAGTACACCTTGATAAAACATGTTAATGGGCGACATATGACTATATCTATTCCATGACCTATAACGTACTATAGAAGTAGTTTTTTATTCTAAATTGCAAAGGTCGTGTAGCAGTTATTACATTTCGGGTTCAGTACTAGGTGATCCTTAAACATGATTTTGGAGTACTTGATTTAAGCCTTTGGGGCAATTGGGGGTGTTTCCTAAAATTAATATCACCTATGCGTTATTTTGTTCATCACATCTTATTAGGTGATAGGATATATTTAGAAGAGTCCCAATTTATATCCGAGTAGTCCAAATGAAAGCTACTCACAAAAAAAAAAAAAAAAAGAAGCTTGCGTGCAAGACAAAATATTCATTGGTAAACAAACCCCCACAAACAAATTGGTCCCACATATTTAGATAGCTAGTGAAGCTAGAAACGCATATAAGTAATCGATTCACATAAGATCTATTTTGATTCGTCACAATCTTGCAATTATAATTCAAATGAAAGACATTGACGATCAAATTTTGCATCGACATACATAAACATGTACTCGTACAACAGACACAAACAAAGGTAATTGTTTTTATATTTACTTTTATTTGAATAGGGTTGTCAAACGTTTACATCACCAAAACAATCTAAAAAACATGATCAAATGAGGATCAATACCCTGTTATACTTTTGTATATCTGATTTCAACTAATCTTTACCAATTATGCCATTAAATCTCAATAATATGATAATTATAATGAAGCAATTAAGATAACTAAGGATTAAAACAATAAATCAAAAAAAAAAAAAAATGAAACTGCCATCACTTTTGAGGACGTAAGAACCTCGGAAATAGGAATAGATTGAGAGTAAGGATTCATGATCCCAACTTAGCCTGTATGTGACACCTTCTTTCTAACACCTTTCAGATCCACGCATCTATGCGTGCTTCTGGTTTTGGCATGTCTGCGATCTTCCTGCTACAAGTTCTCGCTTTATCCATTAACCCTGCATTTTTACTTTTTTTTTTTTTTTTGGCTTTTGACTTTTATTTGACAATAATTTAATTTTGATCTTAATGGAAAGAGTTAATTGAGTGATTGTTGTTTATGATTTATGCCCTTTATAATATAGGAAACAGTTTGAGGTCTCAACCATTTTCACGCGTATGTGTAATTAGCATTGTTCCCTTTTTTAATTATGTATTTGTATGTATCATACTATGATTCTTTCTTAAGTATCAAATTATATTTAATTTTTTTGCATTTACTTTATTTACCTCCATTAATTACAATTACCCTCTTTTAAGGATTATGTATTTTTTTTTCCTCTTTACGCAGTATATTTTTCTTATGAAAAGCATGGAGTGAAATGCTTACCTTCCTTTTGTTGGTGTCTTTTTTAATTAAATATGTTAGCATTCATTAGCAATAATAATGATTCTTTGCTTTGTAGCAGCAGCTAATCAAATGGTTCTTGGATTAATTAAATTAATAAATCTTGCACTTGTCGGCACTAACTAAGGTCGTGTTATTTGGAGATTACTTAATTTAATCATTTTGTTAATAATTGATTTTTATACTTCTATCTTCTATGTCCGAGTATAAACAATTACTGAACTAATATTTAAATTGAATATGTTAACTAAAATTCAATAAAAATCGATCGAATTAAATTGACTTCAAAATAAACTCAACAACACAACAAGTTAATTATACTTCGTATCAAATTACTCGATCATAATAGAATGTATGGAGTAACCATAAATTTGAGCTCAAGTGGTAAACAATTTGATGCCTCTTAAGGGAGATTTTAGATTCAAGCCTTTTCCACTATAAACTAAGTATCTAATATGAATCGGATCTGGACATAGCCGGAGCTAAGATCCGATAAATCAGGCAGGCTAACTTAAAATTAAAATGTATGGAATAAAAACACTTTTTTTTTATGCATAAGAGGTTAGAGCACTTGAAAATTAGTCAAGCAGAGACCTTTTGCTCTCGAGTTCCAACCGCATAGTATTGAAATCGCGAGAAATAGGTGAGACACGTGAGTACACACGGTATGCCCGCGTATAGGCGTAATGTAAGATCTTAGGTGGGTCCTTGAAAAGGAGCCAGAGCTGACTCGTTGAGTTGATCTTGCTCTTTGTGAAATGGTCAGGGTGGACACGTGTGTTGATCATGATGCGTCAAGTGGTGTTGAAAGTTGGGACTTATTCATCAGTGATGTTTCATTAAGATAATATGGGCCAAACAAAGTCATTCGTGTCGATTAATAAGGTCTTGGTTGGATCCCTTTCTTCCAAATCTAACCATGAGTATTTGGTTTACTTAATTCATGAAACATCAAAATTACGTATAAATTCATTAGCCACTTTTTTTATTGTTAAAAATTTCATTATTCACTTTATTTAATTTTCACATGAGATATCTATTAGTCTAGAAATGGAGCAATGGGATAGATGATTGCTTATATTCCGTTGCATTATCACATATATGTAGAATAGTAGATATTAAGGAGACGTGTGGGAAACCTAAACATACGACCCACATTTAGCATATTGATCATCAACAGGATGGTGAAAATTTGCAAGCAATTTGGTTGAATGAAATACTTCCTGAGACACCCTTCCAACACACTCCATATCGAAACCCTAGTATGTGTTTTATGTACGATCAAGCCATGCCTAATCGGACTACAGTTGAATATTACAATAATAATGAACTTTTAGAGTAAGGAGATAGTGATTCTCTAGCAATGTACGTAACATTATGTGTCAAAACCAAGTTAGGCATGTCCGATAACCATACACAAAACGAAATCCATCCAACCACCTACAAACTAAACTAAAAGCCATGTAACACAAAACATTCATAGTAGACACATGGTTTAACTAACCTACAATATGACTGTGGCATTCTTGACCCTTAACAAAAACTCTTCGTAAAGATCACCTTTTTTATGTACTGAAAATAATTATACATGCTACATTGATGATAATCGTGTTTGTTTTGTATAACAAAATACTGTACTAGTAAAGAGGAATACTAGTAGTAAAAATACAAGAGGGTATATTTGCATAGAAATATAAATTGTTAATCCTTTGTATATATATACCACTAATTTAATTAATACATGTAGTAGATGAGTGGAAATTTTACAATAATTTCAACTGTAATTTTCTGTTGAAATTGAAAGAAAATATCTTTTAGTATGTATCATCAAGTCATCATTTGGTCAACTTATGAACAATAATTGAATGAAAGAGAAAAGTTGATGAATATATATGCAATTAATTGCACAATTAAGGAAGCTAATATCGAACTATGTCGTGTTAATTACTCAGGTTATCTGGAGAGGAACTGCATTTGTAAGAGAGGAGAAAGAGGCTTCATCAACTTCTCGCACGGGTGATGTGAATCCTTCATATATTTTACAACAATACTAGAGTCTTTTGATAGCCTTTGCACTTGTTTCTTCACATTGCATGCAAATGTGTGCACCTATATAGCTCCTGTTTTTTTTTAAAAAAAAAAACATATAACATAATATAGTTAATTACTCTAAGTAATCACCGATCATATTAATCAAACATGTATTACCTTCGTTTTTCATTAATTGACGCAACACTTGATATTATGAGATATAAAAATTCACAGTGTTTAGCAATTATAAGAAATAGATGGTAGTAGATCTGTATTTACCAACAATAATGATCATGCATGAGAACATGTACATACCTGGATAGACGCTATTCTTGACAGATTTTTGCCCATACATACTTCTCCCCGATATCCATCATCAATGCATGTCCTCGGAACTTTCTCGTTTGAATGCAAATCTAGAACCACTTTCGCCTTTTTTGATCTCGTACTATTACATTATTACTACTACTACTACTCGAATATTAATGCCATTGCTATCATCTATCTTATCAAGACACCCCTCTTATAACTTCATTGCTTCCATGTTGTGTTTCCTGCACCTATGAGATCATAAGAACTGGTTTGTTGATCATCATCCTCATTCATCACAACATTCAACCATTGGGATCATCCTCTTGATAATGATCATCATCGCTCGGAACATTAACCATTGGTGTACTGATCAATAATTTGACCAGTCGATATCATCCGAGGCAATTATGAGGGTTGGATAATTGCTTGGTATTGTACTGCTCAAACTCTTGTGCATAATCATCATGGAGTGGAAAATAGAAGTTGAAAAATTCCTGAACCTTGTGGCCACCTTATGTAGCTGCTGATGATCCATATACCAATTCAATAATGATAGAAAGATCAATATCAGATTATTTAATAAGGGTTGTACGTATATACATACATGTTTATATGATCGCGCAATCAACGGTTGGGAAGGTGAGAAGACGTTGAACAGATACAAGTAGAATGTAAAACGAACATAGAGAGAAAAACATTGCAAAAGATGTGAACATTGAAGAAGTTCGTTTGCAAAAAGATAAGAGCCAACAAAACAACACCTACTTTGTTGTTCACTACGGTATAACATTACGTTGTAAAAGGGAAAACCCTAAACAAATACCAAATACATGTTTTTTTTTTATGTGATTAGCATTGATGTTGTATAATTATGTACATTTGTGGGAAAAAGATCTTTTTCTGGTGATATGTAAAGTCAGAATATTTGATGATTTAGTATTTAAAATTTAGGACGTAAATTAGTTTACAGGCAATCAGGCAAACTTCGTGCTGATGTTCTTGTGGCATGTATTTGTTAAACTACCAACCCATATATCGCGAACCTTTTCAAATATACATCAGCAATACACTCATCCGTGAGAATACGGAGAGGATAAACTCCTAGTGGTATCTTTAGCACCACTTTCATATCTCTACTACGGGTTTATGCAAGTAGGAGAGGCCCACCCCAATACTCATTCTCCACCCCGTAGTAGACACATGCAAGTGATAGGGCGCAATATAAATTATGTATTAAAAGTTTTTTACGCGTGTTGGAATTTAGGGTTCAAAGAGTGGGAAAATTTAACATGAAATATTTGTATAATATGTATAGTCATATAAGACTCTTATTAGAATCGTCTTAATATAAAGCTTTTTATGTCATTTTTTTTATAAAGAATATATCGATAAATATTGATGGTTTAAATAAATACATTGAAAATGATGAAAATCAAAAGTGTAAAGATTTTTCAGAATGAGGAAGTGTGGTGTTAAAGCCTGAAGCCCTTAAACAGCCTTATAGATAGATAATTCAGAGTTCAAACCAATGAAGATAGGCCCCAAATTAACCTGTGAGGTGCAAAAGATGGCTACAGGAGTAAGAATGAAGGAATAAATGAACAATCCTAGAAGGCTATTGAGCCTATGACTATTGCTGTATTTCAAGCTGAGTTTCATCATATATTGCAAAAAATGAGCTCTGATAATTCATAAGAGTTGTATGAATAAGAAAAATTCTCACGGGTATTTAGGTTACTTGAGTTTATTTCTACAATCAATGAAGAAATCAGAAATATCAAGAGATGAGAATACCAAACCGAACCTTGACTAGCAACTAACAATAAACCCCTTAATTCGCCTGAACTATTAAGATCAATTAAACCAAAAAATTGGAGGCTGAAAACCACATAGAACAAACGGTTCTTCGTTAGTAAGCCATCAGTTGATCAAAAACATGAATTCCCCCATCACGTGAAACCAGAATGCATGTATTCATTAGTGATCCACACTTTATACCGGAAATACGTTCAGTGGTTTCATATAGCCAGCTCAAAGTTCACGTACATGTCATCGTAGTATACTGCAGCTGCTACAGGAACTATCAGCATTGTCACACACTCACACATGTTAGATGAAGGAGTAAGCCAAAAAACATTAATGGCTTAATAACCACACCCCACTCTACTTCAATTACTGGAAGAAAACAAGGCCGAGCAAAGATACACGATCAAAGTCTAAAAAGTTCTGCAGCTAAAGTGAATACAGAAGCCCCAAAGTATTT
>PYUH01000044.1:4158630-4217640 GCA_016808085.1 Suaeda aralocaspica | reverse complement strand
CGGTAGTGTAGACTTGACTCAGTGCTGGACAAATAGCAGCGGTTTGGTGCGTAGTGGCGATGGGCCCTCAGAGCGAGGGAAAGGGACGAGAGAACAAGAAAGGGGTCCGGTGTAAGAAGTTAATATGTGATGAAGTGTACTCCTTACTACATGAGATTAGGAGCAGGGTTTGGTTGTTTTTTCAATAATATGATCCAAAATATTCAAAGTCAGTAGCTTAAGACAAATGGGATATCCATTGGATCGGATATAATGATGGCCCTTGCAACTTTCAGCGGCTATGCTTTCCATTTGACGGTTATCTCTCTCTTTACATAAATTGTGGTTTTTTAGTGATACATGGTGAACTGAAGAATGTTTTTGAGGGGCTAAGTTTACGCGCAAGAGGTGGGGTATGCGGACCCCCCCCAAGAACGAATTAAAAGATTACCAGTGAACGTCCGTAGAAGGAGAATGAAGAGGACATGAAACTACAATTGGAGGAGAGTACTGCAATCTGGAGAAGGAACTGCTGAGCTAAGGTCCTGTCTTTGTGCTCTTTGTATGTACATGATGTGGGGATGTACTAGGCATGATAGGTATGTAATTGTTTAGTATGGGGGGGGGAGTAATGGATATCCTACTTAAACGTGGGAGGAGAAAAAAACTGAATCGGCACTCAAAATACTGCTGAGTTGGGGCTGCAGCCTGGTTGTTTGAATGAGTGGTTTGTACTTTTTCTACTGTTGTCGAAGAACCAGGCTTTTCATCTGGTGAGGATGGCTGACATTAGTGTATTTGTTTAAGGGCGGAAATGCATCAGCGAGCCTTCCTGCCAAAGCTGAATGGAACAGTCGCGCCCAAATGGAGAAAAACTAAAGAAACATGTCGAGAGAGATAAGCTACAGGAGGCTTGCTCGAGCGAAACAACATGTAACTTGGAGAAGGGTTTGCTCGTGTGAAAATGTTCCTTAACGTAAATTGTTGTTCTGGGGCAAGCACGGTGACATAGATGGGTTGATAGGAGAGGGGGAGGCAGGAATGGGCAGGATGGGGGTAGGGCGACGCGGGCGAAGAGGAGGGGGCGGGGCGGACGAGACGTGGGGGGAATCAAACTACCAATGTAAGGCAGGCACGAAAAGGAGAGAGCATCAGGGAGGAATGGGGAGAAGGCATCAAAACAATTGGAGGGCTAGGAAACGTTCAGGATAGGGAGGGGGGGGGAGCAGGGGGCGTAGAGTGGGGGGGGGGGGGGGGATAAAAGAAACCGCGTTAACGTCAGGTGAGGCGGTGCAGACGTCTGTCTTCAACGCTACAGTCCAGGAGAACGGGAGCGCGTCCGAAATTAGCCCGAAAGGGAAACTAAGGGCCTAGAAGGGCAGGGGTGGATCATAGAGAAGGGAGAGCGTGGCACCACCACCACCAAATGAGAGGTACCTGGGGAGGGGGCTTGTGGGGGACAGGGGGTAATGGCAATAATGCATCTGCCTGCATGGGTCCCAGCCCCACTCCGGTCAGGGGCATGGACCGGCCTCGGCCGCAAAGGGAAAAAACGAGGGACGCCAAAAGTGACAGGAGGCCCTGATAAATGTAGTAAAAAAGTGGCCCAACACTAGGACAACCTGGATGGGGGGGGAGGCCTGCCCACCACGAGAGGGACTGGAAAGCCGAGGGGCACCAGCTGGAGGAAGTGGGGGGGGCAGGCACCTGGGCGTGCAACGGGGGAGGGAGGGGCCAGGTGGGAAGAGCGGGCATGGAAGCGGGGAGGGGAACTAGTGGTCGCTCCCGATCGGCAGGAACTAGAGAATCAGAAAAGATGGCGGAGAGAGGAAAAGGATGGGGGGAAGGAAAGACAGCAGGGGAAGAGCAGACCCCAATGGCAAGGGGGGGGGCAAGCGCTGGGTACAAGCACGTACAGTTCAGAGGAGATCAAAATGATTACTGATCACATTGCAAAGTCCAGGAAGTAATTGGACTTTTGGAAAGATGAAGGCTTGCTAGTTTAGAGTGCCTATTGATGCCAAAATACACTTCAGAACCTTGCAACTGCTCTTGGAATACTAGGCCGAAATAGAAGCCAGGTCTTCTTTGTTTTTATTATATCTTTTGAAAGTTTGGATATGGTGTGTCAGAACATTTTTGCGAAAACTTACTTGTTACTCTATGAACATCTATTTACGGAGCGTTGGAAGGTTTATCAGTAATCCAAGGAGGAGTGTTCAAGCTTTCACTACTTCTACGTTGATCGCCATGTTCACATACTTAGTCTGGTTTTGAAAGAAACCTGCATGCATGTAATGTATCGAACCCTGACTAAACAGGTGTTTGTAGTTGTCTCAGATAGCCTAGAATTATTATATTTAAATTAAATTTTACATTCTACTACATTGTTACGTAATATATTTAATGAAGTATCACCAGCTTGAAAATGTGCAAAATTAAATGTGCAATAGAGTTCTCCATTTTTAAAGTTATCTGAATGGAGAAGGCTTGGAGCCAGCTGTAATCCGCCAGAAGTGAACTTGTTTAACTTTCTCCATGAAGAAGTGTAATTTAAAATTTCATACTGAACTTGGGTCTGAGTATTACTCAGAGAGAAAGTAGATGATGTTCTGTGACTTTGTATCTTACAAAGTTGCGGTGTACTACAGGATTCAACAGCTAATTGAAGCTCAAACAGGTAAGAGAGAAAGGGCGAGCCAAGCTTCACAAGCAGACAAAACAGTTTGGAATGGAAGAATCGGGTTAATAGTCTGAGGGAGATAATGCAAATTGCGTCGTGCATGAACAAAGCATGACAGTCTCAATAGGAGAGTCAGTAGATCTGATTTCTAGTCGACAGGTAAACTTAAAAACTCTGAACTAATGCATTTAAAATTTGGTCTGGAGTCGAGGCCGTCAAATAATTGGCAATTTTGCATCATTCACTTTGGCCTTATATTACAAACTGGCATTCATTCTTTGCAGTAAGGTCTACCTTCACATGAATTCTATAGGATGTTTCCATCTGAAAGGGAAGTGAAAAAATGGAGGAACAGAGAAAAGTTAATTTAGTGACTTACAATTAGAGCTGTTAATTCTTAGGCCGCGCAAATTGGGGGTCACTATCTTCCCTCACCAATATGTTTTAATGAAGATAGAATTAAGAGTCATTAACAATTTGAAAGAAGATTGCTCCCGTAAACAAATGCGCGGAGGACAATAGATATGACGAAGTACTTGCTCTGCGTGCTAAATAGCACTGAGAGATGTCTATAGAGGCACGACTGTCAGCGCACTTTATTCCAGGCGGAAACAGGGGCCAAGTTGTGTAGGATAATGAAGGAGGAGTGTTGCACCACTCAAGCGACTGAGGCCCTGCACTAGATCTATCAACGGTGGTAGTGGAGAGAGTGCTGGAAGGATGTGGGCTAGAATGTCATTGGAGTAGAAGGGCACACAAGACTGTGACATCCAGAGAACCACGCAAAGGAGTACACTTTTCTCATTGCCAGATCTCATTATGGTGTGACCTCAATTGTATAATAAATGGTGTAAACTATTGAAATGACACAGGTGCTGGATCTCATGGCTCGCATGCGGGATTTTCGATGAGGATAAGCAGAGAGTAGTATTGCTAAGCAAGGTGCTGGCAAGGTTAGCCGTGGTGTTTTCGGCTTGCCAGGCCGCCGTGTGGGAGGCATTATGAGTGAAAGTGCTCAGGGACCCAACTAATGTCAACTCAGAAAATCAGTGTAATGACTCAATTGATTTTTCTAGTCTCATCTTTCATGGATCCGGTGTTACAAAAAACTCCAATTGATTTGTTTCTTCAGGTCTCGCAAGATTTATGGTTTGACTTCCTTAAAGAATCTAGAAGAGAAAAGAGGGAGTCATGGAGAAACGACAGATGGATGCTAAGGTGCACTAGCGGTGGCAGTCCTAAGTGCTCCTGCTCCTCCTCCGCGTTGCCTGAACCGACCAGCAAGTTCGTGGACGCCCTCCCATTTTTTCCACCAAAATCCCTCTTAGATATCAGGTCTCTATATGCCCAACCAGCTCTAACCGTATGACAATCCGCCTCTGAGTTCTCCACAGTTCCCGCTAAACACCTTCAGGCAAGCGTTGAGCTTTTGGAGGTTTATTAATACAATGTCTTGTGTAATTAAACCAAAGGTAAACTCTTTCTTGTTTTCAATCTGAAATGAGTTTGGTGGTGGTACTTGATTCATTTATATGGATCAATTGCAAATATACACATCATTCATCAAAACCTGCTTTTGCAACCGATCAACTCGTTTTTTATGCAAAACCCAATGAAGTGGTAGGGAATATAGAATGTTACATTAATTGTATATTAGGATTATGGAATATATATGGATGTCATCCACTGGTCAACCAAAACCAGTTTTTTTCCCCCTGCAAATAGAGAGAAGTGAAAGATCAGTTATGAAATAGTATTCGTGCAGATGTGGGGTGCTTGGCATATCGTGATCATCTAGAAGCATAAAAACCAAGCTCTGTTTCAGTTTGGGGCATCATACTTGTACATTGTAATGGTTTAGAGCGGTACCTACATTTGGTGTTTGGGTAATAACCTTTAGCAAAAACCGAGCATACAATCAATTAGCAAAAACACAATTAAACACTATTAAACAATTATGTCCAATGACCACGACCATGAACATGGTAATAAAACGAATGGATAATATCTAAGAAAATCACTGTGACTGTATAAATAGAATCACAATGGCATTTTGTAAACAAGTAGAAAATTTATATCATTCTTTCCTTGAAATCATAAAAAATGATCTTATCCCCTAAACTTCTTAACAATACCTAACTAAAATGCATTGATAACATTTTGCATATCACGTGGATTTACTAGTCACCCTCGAAATGATGGGCGTGGGGGGACAGACATACACTGATTTAAGACACGTAACAGCATTGAACACCCCGCCCAATCACAAGCTGCTTCAAGCGCAATGAAACACGTAACCTCGCTCTGGCCCCCAACATTTGTAGAAGTTCCTTCTTCGCTGAATTACATCGTGTGAGTGGTGAATGTACTTCATGGGCAGGAGAAGGATGAACCATGAAGCATGAGCAAATTGGAACACACGGGCCAAGGAGTTGAACACAGGAGGTACCATCATAATTCAGAGGGTCAATTTATAACTCATAGTCATGTGACGAAAAATGTAAGAGGTAACATAAGAATGAAAACAAAAAATAAGCAGCCACCAAAAACAGTATAAACCAAAGCACAAAGGAAACAGCAGCATGCTGCAACTAGCGAAGTAGACAACACAAAAGTCACAGCCATGGCATCATACAAAACAAGGCCCACAACTAACAGATAAGATGAGCTCTACGGTGTTTAATTTGTCCCCTTACAACCCAACGTTTGTGAACCAACCAGAACCAAAGCAAGCCCACAAAAGCTACAAAAAACTGGCAACCGAACCAACCCAGCAAACTACAAGGCACCATAGAGAGTCAAAACATGCTAAGAAATCATAAAGGGAGAACCACAACCACGCCCTAGTTGAATCAAGAGGGGACGTCCTAACACGCGGGAAAAGGAAGGCGGGGAAGGGTCTCAGCAGCCGCGCGCAAAGCCCCTAGGAACGCGAGAACCTCTCCCCACACTGGTATGCGCTTCTTGGCCTCACCCATTGACCCTTCTGCAAAGCATCAACATGGTCCTGCGACTCTCGTATAAACAGGGACAGAGCACAATACGAAATCTGGGCAGAAGTATAAATACACAGTATATCATTTAGATTATAGGAGGGGAACATACTCAGTCAGTGAATGGTGAAGGATCCTTACTGATAGAAGAGGGTGCAAGAAATCACCCTTGTGGCACAACGACAAAAACCACAAAGACGCAAGACCGGCAAATAACACCAGAGAAGATCAATCAACGATTCAACCAACATTATAGACCGAAATCTCAAAATAAGCAAATTGAGAAGGTGAGATTCATACAGCAAGGAACTTTTGTCAAGTCTGCCCAGAGCATATTAATGCAACAGGCAAGGCCGCGATCAACTCGTCCGGAGGCACCCATAGCCAAGGATGTGGGCTTCTCTGGCAAAGTACCTCTGGAAGTGGAGGTGGTGCCACAAACAATTCAACAAGTCAACACACATAATCAAACATTCAACATTGATCAGAAGAAGGAGAGAAGTAATGCACATATAATGGGCTTAGTAAAGAGAGACATTCGAAGATACTTGTTATAAAAGTGGAGGCATACCCATAGAAACAAGACTGCAAGTGAGAAAAATCAAAATGGGGCAAATGAGGTGAGCAAGTGTATTCAAGCAACTCAAATAGCTCCAGATCGCAGTTGCTGTCCCAATACCTCGCTGAGATCTTCTTGTTCCTCCTAAAAAACATCAGCCTGCTGCAAATCCATCATTCTATACTTTCTTTCAAAATCTCAAAGCACTCTTGACTTTAAACAAATTCAATCAACCCAACATTAGAACAGGGATACAACAAATACAGTTCGATACTGTATACAACAAAGTTCGAATAATCGATCGATGATGACATCGATTAATAAGCAACATCACACTCTTTCAGATCAAGCATAGAGTAGAACACGCAAGAAGAGAAGATCGAACAATAAACATGTTAAAACAATCAGATGTTGTATGAAATCAAAAACTCAAAATGGATAAAAAAAAAAACAAAATCGAAAACAAAGAAAAGAGAAAAGGAAGAAAGACGTTTTCCACCACCGAAAACTTGGGGACAGGTTCTGCGGCCAAAAAGGATGGATCGGAATGAACAGAAGATACAGCAGCACGGCAGGATGAGGAGGACGTCGTTTTAGCGGTTCAAAGCAGAACGAGGAGAAGAAGAACGAGGTGAGGAAGCTTCGTGGTTCTTCGTCTCGCTGGGCGGGGCATTCGCGGGATACACGGTGAGCTTCACGGATCTTCTCCAGAGGTCGCCCTCTCGAGGAGCAGTGGATGAGCGCCATTTCGGAGTCCCCGCCATGCTAAAGCTTGAAGATCGAAGGTTTGTGGTTGGGTTAGAGAGAGAAAAAGAAGGAGTGAAGGTTGAGGGAAGTGGAGAAATGAGGGTTTAGAGAGAGAAAAGGCGGGGTTTAAAGGTTGGGAATCACGAGGAAGGGGTAATGAGCGGAGAAACAAGGCGTGGATTAATATTGAGAGTAAGTAGAAGTTAGTGAGGGATAAAGGAATTTTTATTATTTTGATTTAATGAATTCAAATTCAAAGGAAAGGAAGGGGTGACGGTGACAGACAATTTTAATTTTCCTTTTGTGGAGACGCCGTTTGATGACGGAGATTTTGTGGAAAAATGGTGTTTCTGAAAAATAAAATTAAAACTTGGTGAATAAAAAAGGAATGTTGTTGTTTTGTTTTTTGTTGATTGGTGTGGAAAGGATGATGGTGAGTGCATTGCGGTGGGCTGAGGTGCCGACTTGTGGGAATTTTGGATGGTTGATGGCACGTGCAGCATCAGGGGCACTATTCATGAGTTTTTTTGACGCTAAATTCTAAAGTGCATGATCCTTCCTTCTTGTGTTTAGATGAAAGTGGGTACCACTTACCGGTTTTGGACCTTTGGTCATGGAATCTTGAAATTTTAGGACGGAATGATGGACAATTGGCCAAAGTAACAAATTATTTAACAAGGAAAATAATGTATACGAAAATAAATAGACTACTCCCCGGATACATTTTAGGTTATATATGACTTACATGTCAGTGGAACACCGACAAGGCATAGAGAGCATATAATTCGTCTCATTAAACTCAAAAAACTTTAAATTTTATAAATACCAAGTCGAGAGATTAACAAAGTACGCTGGAAGAGGGAAAAACAAAAAGCCATTAAAAGTCGGGGGTAGGATTTAGGAAATGATGGATGCCATAGAATAGTACACTTCAGTTTCAGAGTTTGCGGCAATAAGAAAAATTACTGCAATATGGTGGGATCCCCATCCCAGGAGAAGATGATCGGAACGATTAATTGGGCGAAAGGGCATACAAAGGGGCTGGGAATAAGAATAAAAAAGTGTCTATTAGAACCTTAAGAAAAACATGAACAAATTGGTTCAGAAACTAAAGCAATCGATGGATGCATTGTAGCTGATCAAAAGCAAGTGATCAATTGGGAACATAGACAGAAGCGCTCGAAAGACCTTCGAAACGTCGAAACAAATGATTATCACATTGTCAGAGGTATTCCGTCATGTGAAATTGTATGCCAGACACTTTTATGGCCTTTCCAAAAAAGCGGAAAAAATTGTGGTTTAGGACTCTCTAAAAATGATCTTCTATCTGACGATGCATTCTCCTATTATGCCGGTCTGGCTCACATAAGTATAGGACTATTAGGAGGTACTGCAGGGAAGTGACAATTTTCTTCAGGGCCTCTGTAATCATAATAAAACTAATAAAAAAAAGAGTGAATAATAGCGTTGATTGATGCTTCCAGAGGGCAGCATTGGGTCCGGCTTATTCTCACCTTAATTATTTTTACCGCAGGTTACGGGAGTATGGGGACCACATAACTCCTCAAGATGGTTTTGCCCTAAAAACCTTTTATATTCCTCTTATAGCCTTTTTCGAAGAACAAAGAAACAACTATTTTCGAGACCCTCTAAAACTTGTTATCATCCCTTTTAGAACAGTTTTACCCCAATCGCCTAGGCGGAGTTCATATTCTACACACAAGGGCACGCGAAAGATTTTCGCAACCTTTTTTCCGGGACCCTGAAATGTCAAAAAACTTGGATAACAGCCTTTGATTAAAGTCTTCCGGAAGAGCCGCAACGGACTTAGTCTTATTTTCGACTTGTTTTTTATTTACCGATGTTGCAAGGGCACCCACATGACTCCCACTGAGGTTTTTTAGGCCCTAAAACTCTAATTTCATCCCTTTTATGACATTTTTCAAAGAACAAAAAACAACTATTTTTTATTTTCGAATCTCTAAAAACTTGTGTACACCTTCTATAAGGCTTTTCACCCAAATTGCCTGGTGTTGGTTCATACTTTAACCATACGGTAACCCGAAAGTTTTTTGGCAACTTTTTATCCGAAACCTCGAAATCTCAAAAACAATGATAATACATTTGATTAAGGCCTCCGGAGGGGCCATTCTGAGACCCTCTTATTTTCACCCTGTTTTTTTTAACGCGCACTATGGACCGCTACACAGGACTGTCACACGATCAGTTTCGGCCCCTTAAAACCTGTTGTCATCCCTCTCATGGCCTTTCCAGTTAAAGGAAAAAATAACTATTTTCGGAACCCTCTAAAAAACTCTTAACCGTTCCTTTAAAAACTTTTCTCCCCAAATCGCCTTATTGGTCAATAACATACTGGCACCCCAAAAGTTTTTTGGCAAACTTTTTCCAGGACCTCGAACCAAAAAATGGATAGTAGCCTTGATTGAAGCCTCCTGATGGGTTTTTCTCGAACTACTATTTTCTCGCCTATTTTACCGCGTGCTATGGACCACCACATGATGATCCACGATCGGTCTCGGCTCCTAAAAACACTGTTATCATCCCTCTTAGGGCTTTTTGCGAAAAAAGACAAAAAGTATTACAAAGACCCCTATACCCGTTATCGTCCTCGTAAGACCCCACAACCCCGGATGCGGGGGTTCATAGGAACATACGAGCACCTGAAAGATTGGCACATTTTTACAGGACTCCAAAAAGTGCTAAAATAGTGGATAGAGCCGAGTGGGAATTGAGCCCAGGGGCCTCGCGACCCCATCTACTGCCCGCGTCGTACGGCATGCAGGACCAACCACAGGACGCCCCACGACGCTTCCAGCCCCAAAAACTATTGTCACCCCGAAGAGCCCAGAGAGTGAAAAAGACCGGACCGCTAAAAGCTGTATCATCGCTTGGGAAGTTCTCCCCCAAAAGCCAAATTGCATAATAACAGTCAGGCAGCCCGAAAAGGGGGGCAATTCGAGACCCGGAACTAAAAAAACCACTAGAAGCCTTGATGAGGCCTGGAAAGGGCCGTCAGCGGGCACCACGATTCCGAGGAATGACCAGAGTATGGGGACCCAGAACTGGACCCCCCAGGATCGAGTGGACCCTAAAAAACTGATACATCCTCAGGGCTTTAAAGACGGAAAACAATAGCGAGAACCCTCAAAAACGGATGGCCCTAAGGCTGCACCCAAAAGCCTGGTCTGGGAAAACCTAAAGAGCACCCTGGAAGTAGCAACCTGTCTGGGACCCCTGGGTATTCAAAAATGGATAATAGCATTTGAGACCTTCCGGAGGGGTCATACGCGTCATCTTATTTTCCGCCTGTTTCCCCAGGTGCTATGGGCACACTAGACTCCCAAGAATGGTTTGGGCTTTCAAATTATGTTCATCCCTCTCTCGAGGATTTCAAAATCCAGGACATTCGTACCACAGTTTGTTTCCTGACTTGGGATGTCCATGCTAAGCACTGGTGTGAGGGCAGACATCCTTAACTGTACTAATAGCAGGTCATAGGCGCTGAGGAGCGCATGGACCTTAAAATGGCACACCAACTTGCCAGGGGGCTCCCACACTTAGAAAAGTTATGGCACCTATACAGCCCGCAACTAAGCATTATTGTTGTTGGTGTGTTGTTGTTTTTGTTGGAAGAGGGGGGTGAGGGGGAAGGGATGAATCGTAGCGAGATAGGGTTGAATCCAGAGGATAGTGACAGCAGATATTACCACTTACAACACTTCGGGGCATAAGTGTACTGGCAAAAAGCAACCCAAGTTTGGTATGAATTGTACTTCAAGGCACCCCAACAATCAGAGGGAGGCGTAGCCAAGCAACACGGGCCCTTAGGACGAAAGCCCCTACTGTAGGCACGACATGAGCAGGCGGGCAGCATCGTCGCTTCGCGGCTCAAATATGACTTAGAGACTGGTATCATTCCATGGCACGAAAGCTCGGCACTAGTTTTCAACCCAACGCGATGACCATTGTGAATCAGGTGGATACAACATGGTAGGTTGAAGTGAACTATACGACGAGTCATCCAATGGATAAAACTACGTCCACGATGGTTAAACCAGCTCACACATAGGGGGGGACAATCCAACACTGGTGGAATTTGCATCACAAGAAAGAAGAGTGCGACAGAGAATAAAAAAGTTAGGGTCTAAAATATAATTGGCGAAAATTGACATAGTGTCACATAGTCAAAAGGGCCGCGATGTTTAATGTCTTGAAAGTGGTAAATAAGCATCCCAAAAAAAAATAGGTGACCGTTTTCTGAGATTCTGAAAGAAAATATTACAAGTTTTAGATTGTAATCGCAACAAAAAAAGACTAGTTATAGTTTTTATCATAGAGGCATGGGCCACAAACATTCAATTGAAACAAAGACTAGTAAAAATCGAGTGCCACTGATAGTGGAAACGGATAAGATCCAAAATCCATATATGGATCCTCAAATTGGAATCGATTCATCGCTCGTGTTGTTGCCATCCTAATTTTCCCCTACAGTACGTGCGAAGAATTCGTGGAAGAGAGGGTAATCACTCATAAAAACAGCACAATAAGGCAGTGATCAAACTCCGCAAACCTCTCCGCGATTCTTACTTGGCAAGGGGTAATAAACCCCCCCTCTCTCCAACAAATCAAAACCAAACTCCATCTCCAATCACTCAATGCCCCCGCCTCAAAAACCCAATTCCCCAAAAATCAAAATTGAAGGGCGGGGATAATCAAAAGCTCTCGTTCACGCAGGAACCGTTTGCGGATGGATAGGGCCCAAAATTACAACGTCCCTAACATTAAAAAGCTTGTGATAACTGGAAGAGCCACCTGTTCAAACACCTGAACAGACTATCGCAAGCCTAAGAAGCGTGATGATGACTAGTAATTGATCATTTCAGGTGTTCCTCTTTTATGCAGTTTATGATGTGACGCAACGAGGAGTGGAGAGTATCCGAGATCGGGAATTTGTTATATACGGCATTATCAAGCTGATTAGATATGATGGAATAATATTTTGCTCTGAGATAGCTCGATTCAAATGAGAAGAGGAAGTGTGAATTTGTTTGATTTACTGCTGCTGTGGAAGGCAATATGGAGAGATGATGGGGTAGCCGAGTTGACTGTTCGAGGACGTCCCAGGGATCAAAGTCCCAGGGATAGTCGATACTGCCGGAAGCCGGAAACTATGCCAGTAAGTAGATTGGATGCGGCCCCCAAGGGAACTAGTTGATGTGGAAGGGTGGTGAGTATAGAATCAAGACGGGAGCCGTCGATGAAGTTTAGTATCACGCGCGATCGATGCAATGCAAGCCAACGAAGTCGTCACTGGTGAAAGGTAGTATAACTAACTGCAAAGAGACGTGACTGGTGTGAAGACTGGGGAGTATGTTGAGTGTAGTAAACAGCGTCGTGGGATGAAAAAGGCGCAGTCTGGCGGGATAAGGCAGGCAACAAATTCAGGTCCCTTGTGTTTGGAGTGCGGTAAGCTCTGAACGTGAGATGAGGTCAATAAGATACCACACATTGAATAAATGCAACAACAGATTGTGCTGACGGATGGGAAACTGGGGGGTTGATACCAAAATGATCAGTGGTTTCACGCTTTTGGTTCTAGGAGCGAGAGAAGCTGATGATGATTTAGTTGGAGCTGAGCAAACACACCTCGAAGAAATAGATCGTTTCGACATGTTATGCTTATGTATGCCTTGACTTGCAAACAATGAGCCATGGGATGGCCTTGTTCCCATACCCAAGGCCGGGAGGGCAAAGAGTATGCGCTTGCGTGTTGATGGGTGCATAGTGAGCTTATGGTGAAGTGCAGCCAATTAAAGTTTTTGATACAATGAGTGATTCAGTGGGGCTAGTGATCAGATCCAGTATCAGGTAGTCTGTAACCGGCATAAAAAGCGTGGTGCAATTGGATGAGCCGAAAGAAGTGTAGTTGACTATATGCTGGATTGGCTAGGTCCCATGATGTATGGGACTAAGGGATTAACAATCTGCACAGCATTGACAAGTAGGATAACTTGTATCTCTGTGCGAAGGGCAGTGGTAATTGTAGCGGTTACACTCCTCCAACTCACCCATTGTTTGGATAGAAGAAAGGGAGGAAGAAAAGAGCAAGTGGAGTAGGGGACAAACGCCCTTTATTTGGATACATGGTTGGGGGAAGGAATGAGAGGGAGAAGGATGGATCCATTTAATCTCCTCTGTTAATGAATATTACCCTTCAAAAGTGGAGAGAGGGGGAGAATTTTGGAACCCACCCCCCCCCCCCCCCCCCCCCCCTCCCCTCTCTGCTCTTCCCTAGTTCCCTTCTTTCCATTTCTTTCCCTGTCCTTTCCCCTTCTATGCTGTTATCCAACTATAGTGTAGTTATTGACTCATTATATCCAGATTCTTACGATTATGTTAGATATGACGTGATCAGTCCCACTCTTTGAGCTAACATACCTGATATCCAATCCCTCATTTTCTAGTTCATGACTGTGAGAGTTGTGTTTAGCCATGGGAATGAATAGGATATTACTTTGGTTAAGTGGTTAGTACGCCAGATGGATCAAATCTTGATCCAAGGCGGTTTCTTATTCACAAATTACCTTTCATTTTCTCTTGTGATTTTCGATAGCATGGAAAACACTAATTTTTCAACAATGGTAGCATGCCGTCTGTTAGGCTGAAGTTCAAATGCTAATTGTAATTTGAAGGCACAATGCATAATCTTGAATTAGTCTATGGTTGGAAACTTTGAGTTTAGATGACAATGGGCTTGAAATTATAGGTGGGCTGAAATATTGGGGCAACCTTGGTTTTTGGGCCTTTGGGCATGTGAATTTGTTAGAGCCATACTACTTTTTCAGTTGTACAGTTGTTGTACTAGTGAACATTGCTAAGACAAGTAGGCAAGGCATCGATTTTACGGAGTGTTAGCCCATTACAATGGTATGAACTTCAAAAGCCAGCCTAAAAAATCATTGAAAATTTGGATCTCTTAGTTATCATCTTTTTGGTTTTAAATCCTATAAATTGGCAGTGATGAATAACACAATTGCAATTTTGGTAACTAAGATTTTCTGAGGCAAAAAGAGAAGTTTGGACCGTATATAGGAAATACAATTTCCGTAGTTGTAATCTTGTGATAGCACCACTGAACCTTCTTTGCAACATCACTGCTTGCAATAAGGGTCTGTTTACTTAAAATCAGTTCAGCTCAACTCTTCTTTTATTTTGCTACTTATTAATTTTTCATAAAAATCTTTTAGTTTAGCTCAGCTCCGCTCCAATCAATTCAGTTCAGTTTAGCTTTTTTCGGGTGAAGTAAACATGCCTGAGTCACTAGCCCATTGTTTTTAACCATAATTTTTTTTTACCACTAACTAAAATGGTTAAATGGTCTGTCAAGGTTATAAGTCATAAAGGCCGCAATGATGCGCAAACAAATTAAGATAATGCGAGGAATGTAGTGAAAGTGATTTTTGGTTATAAGTGTATTATTTTATGTTGTGAACTTATTTCCGGTGCAATTTTTTTATTAAATCTTCGGAATAAAGTAAATTTAACTTTTGGACTTTGGAGTGCTGTTTTCAAACTTTCTTCACTTTAGTTTAAAGTGTCACACTGTCTTTGTCCCAAAATTACTTTTGTGCTTACAATCAGCTACGCCACTACGGAGTAGTTAATCCACATTCCACACTATAGCTTAAATTGCACCTAGTCAACTAGTTTATTCAATAAGCAACTACTTAATGTAACTCTTAAAATTAAATACGGAGTAATTGTGATATTCCCTTTGAGGCATTCACCAACCCCTTTGAGGCTTTGACACACATACAAGGAGGTAACACTAGAACAACGCGCAATTTTTAGCACATAAGTATACTAACATTTTAATTTTCATTTAATTACAACATACAAAATGACTGAATTGTCAATGTGACAATTGATTAGGAGGGAGCGAGATAGAGTAAACAACTAAACAAAGCTTATGTTATGCTTTTTAATTAATTTGAAATGTGTGACACGTTTGCATAAGAAAGATCAAATTACACCAACAGACTGAATAAATTCAATGCAAACCTAAGATATGATAGATTATATACAACGGATCCGAGTACATGCGCACTAGTATCATTTTTAATAATATTAATCCGTATTATGGAGTGTAATATAGGTTAATTAACAAATCATGTAAATCAAGACAAAGAACTTTGAGATTAGTGTTTAGAGCTTCAATACAATTTTCCCAGTTTTCAGTTTCTTGCTTTCTTCATCATATATTAAACAAAGCTGAGCAACTCAAGTGGTCGTTATTTAGGGTGTCAAGCTACCCAACTTCTAAGCTAATTTTTTCAAAGTCAACCCTTTTTCCAGTAACATGTGCTATATCATATATGTCTCAAATTAGCTTATAAAATAATACTTGTACCTTGCTAAGCTAGTGTTTCCTAATCTCTGGATCTTCTTTGACTATTATTGTAGGCGAAGCAAGAATACGAAGACCTACATTATTCAAATTATCATATAATATATACATTTAGGGGAAAAAATTATTGTTAAACCTATAAAAAAAAACACGTAAACAACACAATTGGTATAGTTCCAAGCTAAATAAATAAAGAGGCAATTATTGAATAAGAGAATCAGAATATCACATGATTTGAAATGATTTTTTCTAATTTATAATTATGTTCTTTGTTTGGATAACTTCATATTTCAATTTTATAGTTGTATACATTTTCATGCATGTGCCTAACAGTCCATTGCAAACGCAACCTATCTTTTTTTTTTTTTTTTTTTTTTTCCATAAGAAATGATAAATTTTGTTATGTACTTGATTCAAGTCATTTTAGAAAGTTGCAACTTGGAACTGCAAACTGATCTTGTGTTTTGGAATACAACTATACAAGCATTATTTCACATGCCAATGGTGGAAGCTTGTTAACTTAGGGTTCGTTAATCATTGTGAAATTGTGGTAACATAATTTAGAGATTGTTTACCTAGGATCTAGTAGATTACACTATATTAAGACTAGTAGTACAAATGTACAAATCGCGTAAATAAGAATTTTAAATAGTAGTGTGTTCCATTAGTAGAAAACTAACACTTATGTTTTTACTACGAGTACCAATTTTCAAACGAATACTAAATTTTAACTTAAAATTGTGCACGTCTTGTTACAAGCCGACCTCTTAAAATTATGAACACCCTATTACGATCTCTAGATTTTACAACATGGACCATCACCCAAGGGAGCAATGAGATTGATCAAGAGTGTGATGATGAACATGGAGTAGGAGCTGGAGTAAATAAATCCAAAAGGGAGGAAATAAAAAGAATTGAGCCAAAAGGAAACAACTTTAGAGAAAGCCGCATATATTCCAATCCAATCATGTCAACAATGGTACGGTAAACAAATGAAAATGTTCTGATTCTCATACACAAATTCACAATGATGCGATGGTCATAAGACCACCTTGCACATCAACCGCATGCATCATGGATTTTGCTGCAATTTACAAACACATCTACTCTATCAATTAGCAACTTCAAACACTATAACATAACCCTTTTTTTTTTTTGTAATCATAACTTCTTTTTCTTTTTTCTCTCCTTTTCTTTTAACCTGGAGCCAAAATAACAAAGCATTTCCCACTTTTAACAATTTAAAGAACAATCAATTTAACCTCTCCCCATAAAAACACTATTATATATACAGGAATCTAACAAAGAGCTAAAGAAGCAGTGAATGATGACTATATATATAGCCCAATTCACTTACTTACTATATCCATTTCTTCGCCATCCTGTTACCATAACTTTGACCATTAATATCTTTTATATCTCGACGAAACTAGAGTACTGTGAGATGAACCAGTAATACTATTTGCATGAAGTTGGATTAAAAAAAAAAAAAAAAAAACAGTAGTCACTTCAGTTTGTGTTTACAACCGGTGATCTCGGATCAAATCAATGATAATCACTAAAAACAATATTAAAAAAAAAAGAGAGACATTAGAAAATCTCATCTAATAATAATAAAAATATATAATACAGAGGAGAATTAAGAGGAAGAAGAGAAAAGGGTGGAAGTACGGCGGTTATCAGGGTAAAGAGAAAGAGGAACAACCTCAGCTAAAGGAGTAGAAACAGGGGTAGGTAACGGAGAATTACGACAAACGGGACAAGAGCCGTTAAGTTTAAGCCAAGCATCAAGACAAGTCAAGTGAAAGAAATGCTTACAATCAGGCATCATTCTTAACATTTCACCATCTTTATATTCACACAAACAAATTGAGCACATCATTATGTTATCCGTCATTGAAGATGTATATTTCTCCAAGTTCTTTTTGTAGAAATGGAATTTCGGATACGAGTTGATGACGGCCCGATCGAGTCCAACGACGCCGTTTGATGTCGGGTTTTCGAGGTCGGTGTCGTTGTCATCTTCTGCTACGAAGAAGATGCGTGGTACTATGATTGTGTTGGAGTCGGAAGGATGGCGGCGGTGGTGGTTGTTGGTGGTGGTGGTGTTGTTGTTGCGGTTGCGGCAGCAGAGGTAGGAGGAGAGGAGGAGGGCAGAGAGGAGGACGAGGAAGCCGAAAGCGAGGGCTATAGCGTAACCGAGACCGAGGTTGTGGAGAGTGAGAGTGAAGTGAGAAGGGGGAGGAGTGGTGGAGGACATTGGAGAGGGAGGAGGAGAAAGAAGGGTTTATTCATGTTTTGAGGGGGGGGAAGAGTGGGAGAGGAAATGAGGAGAGAGAAAGAGGGAGGGAGTTTAAGGTGGGGAGTTGAGATGGTGCATTTAATTGTTTGGTTTGGGAATAGTGATGCCTCATTTAATGGGAGGTTGAATCAATTGAATTTTTTTTTTTTTTTTTTTCAGAGAGTGTGTGTGTGTGTTTAATAGTGATTTGAATGTGAGAAGAGAGGGGAGGAGGATTGGAGCATAGAGATTGGACACTCATGACTCATGTAGATATATAGTCTCGGTTATATTGGACACTTTACCTTCAAAAACTTGTTTCATGTTTATATTGTTCGCCGTAATGCCACCAGAACAACTTGATTTCAAAAGTTAAAAACTTTCGATGATCAATCAATTTAAAAGTGGTCTTTCATAGTCCTAATAAATGCAAAGAGATTAGTAACAAACGTTTTTTGTCACTATGTTTTACTATATATTGAGTTATGATACAATACATGATGCATGATTGCATCACACTAATAAAACATGCAATGGGGTGGGGGAATTTTCTTTCCAATAGAAATTAAGGAAAAGAAACGTTCGTTGCTCTATTGCAAGTAAGTGGAAGAATAGTTTAGAGTTAAACATGATGAGATTGAATACTAAGTAGCAATGCTACCAACTAGCTACATTCTCTGAAACAAAATTAATATTTAGAAGACTAATTTACCAAGTTGGGTGGTACTAGTAATAATTATGGAGTAAATAAGGTGTTTTTAAACTATGAAGCTATTTCACTGGTCTAAGTAGTGGAATGGTGGATCGGTCATTTGTCATTGTTCCGCTCGTCAGTGGTCACATAGTCACACTTCATGGTGTTAGTTGAGCTATGCACTTTGTCATTTTTATTTTTATTGACCGGTAGTTATACATACACATTACCAAAAAAATTCATGTAGTGTTATTAAGTAGTGTTTTATTTTGGAATTATTATAAAGATGATCCCCGAATAATATAACATGATGGCCTAATTCAACCTACAAATAACTTATAATGATGATCTTTAATTTCATAGTGTGAAAGTTGTTTCCTTCGTTTTCGTTTATTCTCATTGAGTGTACATATACATACAAACTATTAAGACCTTAGCACACAAACAATTTGCCCAATTATATAAGTAATTACATCATAGCATAAAACATCAGGGCAAATGTTTGTAATGTGGAAGCATGCAGTCATGCATACACAATCAATAGAGAGGACAAGCTACTTACTATTGATTGACTTTAACTCATTTTAACTACGAGCCGAAATTCAAATAGTTCCTGGTCAAGGGTCTATGTCGACTTATATATTTACTACGGATGATCCTTCGCTTTCTCACTCTCTAGTCTTCAATTCCACTAATTAATTGAGCCTTGACATTAACATTTGTGGCCATTCTTTTGAGTTTATAAAGATTAGGTCTTGCATTAAGTGTTGGGGAATAGTATTTGATCGAGTTATAACAAAACATTTTGATTTACAACTTTTGCTTTTTTTAGTTTTTAATTATGCGTAAAATACATCTTATTCAATTAGAATCTTACTTAGGTCAATTTGGTTTAGCTTAATAGACAACGCCCAACCATTTTATAGTAGCATACCCTTTAAAATGTCTTTTAGGATTTGATTTTATGGTATAAAAATAAAATTTTATCACTAGACCAAGCACTACTTTGTACTTGTTTCTGATTTATTGTGTTGGTGTGATCGAGAATTACTACTGTATTTATTGGGATTAATTAGCTTGTACACTTGGTCTAACACTATTGGGCATAATTGTCTTGTACACTAGGTTTCTTCTCCATACATCCCCACAAAGGAATAAAAAGTCAATCATTTGTATTAATTCTTCCAACTCTAAAAACAAATTAAAAAGTGTGAAATGTATTCAAATGAATATATATAAAGAAACAGAGTAATTACATGCTCTAGCTAATTCTTAAAACTTAAAGTCAACATGCCTCTTACAACTTTGATCTTGAATCTCTTGACTAGTGATATTAAAATTAACTGTACAATTCATCTCTACAACAACATTTTTCTTGATAAAGTGTAATATTTTCACTTTCCCAGGAACTTTGGTATAACTATCCATGATAAAAATGCCAGAAGCAATATCATTAATTAGATTTGGAGCTGTAAGAATCCGACTTGTGACAATCTCCACGGTTACATTCATCCTCATAGTACGCCGGGCTCGGGCCTTGCCTGATGGGCCATAGCCTTCACCCACCATAATTCCATTATAGTAGATGCTTGAGGTGGTGTTATTGAACCAGAAGGTGGCGAGGTTTGGGTTCTTGACTGACACATCTGCGGTCATTGAAATGTTTGATCCGGGCTGAATAACGGGCTCACTCATGCTGGTGGTGTTGAGGAGGGTGATTTTGTTCATTATCATGATGGGTTCTTTTACCTTGAAGACTGTTAAAAAAAGTACTAAGATAGTTGTGAATATGATCAACATGAATAATATACATAAGGAACATATTAAATATTTGGTGCGACTGCACCTTGTTTTCGGGGTCTGGGTTGGTTTTGGATCAGGGCTCGCGACTGCTAGGGGGCGGACATGTTCCTCCACCATGACTTGAAATTTTAGTGGCGTAGGTGGAGTACTGTATGCAGTATAAGCTAGCTAGGTGTTTTGTTGATTAATGACAAGTTTGTAGTGGTAATAAGACGATAATCAATGAAATAAGGTCGAATAATATAAAATCTAAAGTGGTTGAAGATGAAAACATGAGGAAGACATCAATTTTGGATTCATTTGGCAATTGGCATGAAATTGATGGGCAAATACAGAATTGTTGGACAAAGGAGTAAACAACAGAACATTGTAATCAATAGTGGGAATATAATAAAAGTCAATGAACGTCGTTAGCATGTCTAAAAATAATTGTGATCAAAGCAAAAGACCAAATACAAACGATGACTACAGAATGATCATTGTAGATTTGTAGTTTTACATCAAAAAAAATAAATAAATAAATTAAATAGAAAAAATCAAAATAAATTAAATAGGAAAATTAAAATGGAGATGCGGGGTATCGATCCCCGTACCTCTCGCATGCTAAGCGAGCGCTCTACCATCTGAGCTACATCCCCTTTAATATTTAATGATGTACGATTTTAATAAATATACAAAATATTCCTAGCAATCTAACCGTGTCATTTGAAAGTGGACCAATCTGGCAATGGGCTGCGTAATACTCTTACAAGCCCATTGTTTTCTTTTTTTGGTAGCTTGACAAACCCATTATGGTTTTGGACATTTGGGTTGAGGAAATCTAAAGTTGATGCAATTGTATAGGTCAATTTGGAGCTTATCATACGCCTGTTTTCTTCAAATGATGAATTCCATGTTTGAATTCAAATGGTGCTTCAAATGGTGCTTTTTAGTTTTAATTTAAATGTTTGATTTGTGTAAACATTAAAAGACTAGATATATGAATTGAGTTCATCTCCAAAAGAAATACTAGTATCGATCTAAGAAATATGATTTGATAGCAATAGTCCAAGAAATTTTGCTCATTAAATAACATTTCATTTGTCGCATTATCCTTAACGTTTGTTTTATAAAGAATAGTTTCACCAAATGAGTTGGACAAGAACAATTTTTGTTACCTCATTCTCCCTTTCACTAATTTCTTTCCCACCATACACTTCATATCTTTCTATCGCAAGAAGGAAGTATGTTCAAACAGAAAACCGAATGCATTTTGGAACTCAATCTTTTGGATCCTCTCTTTATTTGTTCTATTCGATCATAATGCTAACTAATAATTATGTCTCTAACACATCATTCGGATAAATAAGCTAGGAGATAAAGGAAGGAAAATAGTAAGAAAGGAAAGGGAAAGAAAGGGTTGGAGAGGTGGAGCTCCGATTTCCCTTCAAATTAACAGGAGGAAAAATGGTCTGATTCTTCTCTCTTCTTCCTCTAACCGTTTAAACGAATTAGAAAAACTGTCCACTTTCTTTTCTCTATGCTTACTTATCTTGCGTTTCCTTCCATACAAACAAAGGGTTGATTTCATAAAGTAGCGGCAAAATGATTCTAGTTGTAGTTGTTGGCAGTTTAATTTCTACTAGAATAAAGCTTTTGTCTCTAATATCCTTTAGTCCAAGGTCGTGATCAAAAGGTCAATGCTCATTCCTTCGTGTTGGAACAAATTTATCCCAAAGCATGTTTTAAAAGGATGGCCACAGCACTAAATTACTCGTACTGATCGATGTGTACGAGAACAAGTATAAGATAAAGATAAGATTTCAGGTGTTATTATTACAAAATGTTGCAGAAAGACAACAACGGTACAATAGAAGTATGAAAACCAAAGAGTACTCAGCATAGAAATTGTACAAGTTCAACACAACTACATATGGCATAAAACCTCCATTTTGAAGCAAAACAAGAAGAGCTTTTCAATTCATTCCTACTAGTCCTATTCATCATCATCATCATCATCATCTTTGCGAAAGAAGTCTTTGATGGAGGGAAGCTTGATCTCTCCCTTGCTTCTAAGAGGAATAGTAAAGTTGCCGATGATAGGGAGATCAATGATGAGACCTATTTCAAGCTCGTAATCAATGTCCCAGTCTCTGAAGATGTCCCTTACTATGCTCACAATGATGCTATGGGGTACCTTCATTGCCACTTCTAGCATCGTCGTCTCCTTCCCTCTAATGGATCCTGGGTCGGGCATGGACCCGGACAATATCACCCTGCAATTCAAAGTTTAACCCCACTTCTTACTTAATTATTAGTTCCATGTTCTAATCCAAATTAAAGATACAGATCGAAAGTAAAGGGCTATTGATAACTAATTAATAAAAATTTTACAAAGCAAAAGGTAAAATTTTACAAGATTGATACAATAATACTGGATTACAAAATAGATGTTGGTTTATTCTACTTTAATTATTATACTAAGAATATGCATGCTAAATCAATCGTGTTGGTATAGTACCATATTCACATTGACTATATTCTACTACCAATTATCAATATTGCCATCTTTTCTTTATCTTTATGTATTTTAAAATATCCAAAATCCAAATTATTTCACTTGATTCATCCATTATTACACCTTGATAAAACATGTTAATGGGCGACATATGACTATATCTATTCCATGACCTATAACGTACTATAGAAGTAGTTTTTTATTCTAAATTGCAAAGGTCGTGTATGCAGTATTACATTTCGGGTTCAGTACTAGGTGATCCTTAAACATGATTTTGGAGTACTTGATTTAAGCCTTTGGGGCAATTGGGGGTGTTTCCTAAAATTAATCACTCCTATGCGTTATTTGTTCATCACTATTATTTAGGTGACTAGGATATTATTTAAGAAGAAGTCCAATTTATATCCGAGTAGTCCAAATGAAAGCTACTCACAAAAAAAAAAAAAAAAAAAAAAAACTTNAAAAAGAAGCTTGCGTTCAAGACAAAATATTCATTGTAGTAACAACCCCCACAAACAAATTGGTCCAACATATTTAGATAGCTAGTGAAGCTAGACGATATAATAATCGATTCACATAAGATCTATTTGATTCGTCACAATCTTTGCAATTATAATTCAAATGAAAGACATTTACGATCAAAATTTTGCATCGACATACATAAACATGTACTCCGTACAACAGACACAAACAAAGGTAATTTGTTTTTATATTTTACTTTATTTGAATAGGGTTGTCAAACGTTTACCATCACCAAAACAATCTAAAAAAACATGATCAAATGAGGATCAATACCCTGTTATACTTTTGTATATTCATGGATCAACTAATCTTTACCAATTATGCCATTAAATCTCAATAATAATGATAATTATAATGAAGCAATTAAAGATGAAACTAAGATTAAACAATAAATCAAAAAAAAAAAAAAAATGAAACCTGCCATCACTTTTGAGGACGTAAGAAACCTCGGAAATAGGAATAGATTGAGAGTAAGGATTCATGATCCCAACTTTAGCCTGGTATGTGACACCTTCTTTGCTAACACCTTTCAGATCCACGTCATCTATGCTTGCTTCTGGTTTTGGCATGTCTGCGATCTTCTCTGCTACAAAGTTCTTCGCTTTATCCATTAACCCTGACATTTTTACTTTTTTTTTTTTTTTTTGGCTTTTGACTTTTATTTGACAATAATTTAATTTTTTATCTTAATGAAAGAGTTGAATTGTAGATGATTGTTGTTTATGATTTATGCCCTTTATATATAGGAAACAAGTTTGAGGTCTCACCATTTTCACGCGTATGTGTAATTAGCATTGTTTCCCTTTTTTAATTATTGTATTTGTATGTATCATATGCTATGATTCTTTCTTAAGTATCAAATTATATTTAATTTTTTTGCATTTACTTTATTTTACTCCATTAATTACAATTACCCTCTTTTTAAGGATATTATTGTATTTTTTTTTCCTCTTTTACGCAGTATATTTTTCTTATGAGAAAAGCATGGAGTTGAAATGCTTGACCTTTCCTTTTGTTGGTGTCTTTTTAATTAAATATGTTAGCAATTTCATTAGCAATAATAATGATTCTTTCTTTGTAGCAGCAGCTAATCAAATGTTCCATTTGGATTAATTAAATTAATAAATCTTGCCTTTGTCGGCACTAACTAAGGTCGTGTTATTTTGAGATTACTTAATTTAATCATTTTGTTAATAATTGATTTTTATACTTCTTATCTTCTATGTACCGAGTATAAAACAATTACTGAACTAATATAATTAAAATTGAATATGTTAACTCAAAAATTCAATAAAATCGATCGAATTAAATTGACTTCAAAATAAACTCAACACAACAAGTTAATTATACTTCGTATCACAATTACTCGATCATAATAGAATGTATGGAGTAACCAATAAATGTTAGCTCAAGTGGTAAACAATTTGATGCCGCTTAAGGGAGATTTTAGATTCAAGCCTTTTCCACTATAAACTAAGTATCTAATATGAATCGGATCTGGACATAGCCGGAGCTAAGATCCGATAAATCAGGCAGGCATACTTAAAAATTAAAATGTATGGAATAAAAACACTTTTTTTTTTATGCATAAGAGGTTAGAGCACTTGAAAATTAGTCAAGCAGAGACCTTTTGCTCTCGAGTTCCAACCGCATAGTATTGAAATCGCGGAGTATAGGTGAGACACGTGATAAACACGTGTATGCCCGCGTATAAGGCGTAATGTAAGATCTTAGGTGGGTCCTTGAAAAGGAGCCAGAGCTGACTCAGTTGAGTTGATCTTGCTCTTTGTGAAATGGTCAGGTGGACACGTGTTGATCAATGATGCGTCAGTGGTGTTGAAAGTTGTGGGCTTATTCATCAGTGATGTTTCCATTAAGATAATATGGGCCAAAACAAGTCATTCGTGTCGAATTAATAAGGTTCTTTGGATCCATTTCTTCCAAATCTAACCATGAGTATTTGGTTTACTTAATTCATCGAAACATCAAAATTACGTATAAATTCATTATCCACTTTTTTATTGTTAAAAATTTCATTATTCACTTTATTTAATTTTCACATGATATATCTATTAGCTAGAAATGGAGCAATGGGATAGATGATTGCTTATATTCCGTTGCATTATCACATATATGTAGAAATAGTAGGATATAGGAGACGTTGTGGGAAACCTAAACATACGACCCACCATTTAGCATATTGATCATCAAAGGATGGTGAAAATTTGCAAGCAATTTGTTGAATGAAATACTTCCTGAGACACCCTTCCAACACACTCCATATCGAAACCCTAGTATATGTGTTTTATGTACGATCAAGCCATGCCTAAAATCGACTACAGTTGAATATTTACAATAATTAATGAACTTTTAGAGTAAGGAGATAGTGATTCTCTAGCAATGTACGTAACATTAGTGTGTCAAAACCAAGTTAGGCATGTCGATTAACATAACACAAAAACGAATCCATCCAACACGCTACAAACTAAACTAAAAGCCATGTAACACAAACATGTCATAGTAGACACATGGTTTAAACTAACCTACAATATGACTGTGGCATTCTTGACCCGTACAAAAAGCTCTTCGTAAAGATCACCTTTTTATTACTGAAAATAATTATACATGCTACATTGATGAATAATCGTTTGTTTTGTAATAACAAAATACATGTACTAGTAAAGAGGAATACTAGCTAGTAAAAATACAAGAGGGTATATTTGCATAGAAATATAAAATTGAATCCTTTGTATATATATATCCACTAATTTAATTTAATACATGTACGTAGATGAGTGGAAAATTTTACAATAATTTCAACTGTAATTTCTGTTGAGAATTGAAAGAAAATTATCTTTAGTATGTATCATCAAGTCATCATTTGGTCAACTTATGAACAATAATTGAATGAAAGAGAAAAGTTGATGAATATATATGCAATTAATTGCACAATTAAGGAAGCTAATGATCGAACTATGTCGTGTTAATTACTCAGGTTAATCTGGAGAGGAACTGCATTTGGTTAAGAAGAGGAGAAAGGGCTTCCATCAACTTCTCGCAAGGGTGATTGTGAATTCCTTCATAAGTTGTTACAACAATACTAGAGTCTTTTGATAGCCTTTGCACTTGTTTCTTCACATTGCATGTCAAATGTGTGCACCTATAATAGCTCCTGTTTTTTTTTAAAAAAAATACATATAACATATATAAGTTAATTACTCTAATTAATCACCGATCATATTAATCAAACATGTATTACCTTCGTTTTTCATTAATTGCAACACTTGAGTATTATGAGATATAAAAAATTCAAGTGTTGCAATTAATAAGAAATAGAGGTAGTAGATGTATTTACCAACAATAATGATCATGCATGAGAACATGTACATACCTTGGATAGACGCTATTCTTGACAGATTTTTGCCCATACTTCCTCCAACGATATCCATCATCAAGGATGTCCTCGGAACTTCTCGTTTGAAATGCAAATCTAGGAACCACTTTCGCCTTTTTTGATCTCGTACTATTACTATTATTACTACTACTACTTACTCGAATATTAATGCCATTGCTATCATCTATCTTATCAAGACACCCTCTAATAACTTCATTGCTTCCATTGTTGTTTCCTGCACCTATGAGATCATAAGAACTGGTTTGTTGATCATCATCTTCATGTTCATCACAACATTCAACCATTGGATCATCATCTTGATAATGATCATCATCGCTCGGAACATTAACCATTGGTGTACTGATCAAATAATTTGACCAGTCGATATCATCCGAGGCAATTATTGAAGGGTTGGGATAATTTGCTTGGTAATTGTACTGATCAAACTCTTGTGCATAATCATCATGGAGTGGAAATATAGAAGTTGAAAATTCCTGAACTTGTGGCACCTTATGTAGCTGCTGATGATCCATGAATACCAATTCAATAATGATAGAAAGATCAATATCAGATTATTTAATAAGGGTGTACGTATATAACATACATGTTTATATGATCGCGCAATCAGACGGTTGGGAAGGTGAGAAGACGTTGAACAGATACAAGTAGAATAAAACGAACATAGAGAGAAAAACATTGCAAAAGATGTTAACATTTGAAGAAGTTCGTTGCAAAAAGATAAGAAGCCAACAAAACAACACCTACTTTGTTGTTCAACTACTGGTATAACATTACGTTTGTAAAAGGGAAAACCCTAAACAAATACCAAATACATGTTTGTTTTTATGTGATTAGCATTGTATTTGTATAGATTATGTCATTTTGTGGGAAAAAAGTCTTTTTATGGTGATATGTAAAGTCAGAAATTTGTGATTTAGTATTTAAAATTTAGGACGTAATGAAGTTTACAGGCATCAGGCAACTTCGTGCTGAGGTTTTGTGCATATATTTGTTAAACTACCAACCCATATATCGCGACCTTTTCAAATATACATCAGCATACATCATCCGTGAGAATACGGAGAGTGATAAACTCATAGTGGTATCTTTAGCACCACTTTCATATCTCTACTACGGGTTTATGCAAGTAGGAGAGGCCCACCCCATATCTCCATTCTCCACCCCGTAGTAGACACATGCAAGTGATACGGGCAATATAAATTATGTATTAAAAGTTTTTTACGCGTGTTTGGAATTTAGGGTTCAAAGAGTGGGAAAATTTAACATGAAATATTTGTATAATATGTATAGTCATATAAGATCTTATTAGAATCGTCTTAATATAAAGCTTTTTATGTCAATTTTTTTTAATAGAATATATCGATAAATATTGATGTTTAAATAAATACATTGAAAATGATGAAAATCAAAAGTGTAAAGATTTTTCAGAATGAGGAAGTTGTGGTTAAAGCCTTGAAGCCCTTAAACAGCCTTTATAGATAGATAATTCAGAGTTCAAGACCAATGAAGATAGGCCCAAAATTAACATGTGGGTGCAAAAGATGGTACAGGTAGTAAGAATGAAGGAATAAATGAACAATCCTAGAAGGCTATGAGCCTATGACTATTGCTGTATTTCAAGCTTGAGTTTCATTATTATTGGCAAAAAAATGAGCTCTGATAATTCATAAGAGTTGTATGAATAGAAAAATCTCACGGGTATTTAGGTTACTTGAAGTTTATTTCTACAATCAATGAAGAAATCAGAAATATCAAGAGATGAGAATACCAAACCGGAACCTTGACTAGCAACTAACAATAACCCCTTAACTTCGCCCTGAACTATTAAAGATCAATTAAACCAAAAAATTTTGGAGGCTGAAAAACCAAATTAGAACAACGGCTTCTTTCCGTTCAGTAAGCCCATCAGTTGATCAAAAACATGAATTCCCCCATCACGTAAACCAGAATGCATGTATTCATTAGTGATCCACAACTTTATACCGGAAATACGTTCAGTGGTTTCCATAGCCAGCTCAAAGTTCACGTACATGTCATCGTAGTATACTGCAGCTGCTACAGGAACCTATCAGCATTGTCACACACTCACACATGTTAGATGAAGGGTAAAGCAAAAACATTAATGGCTTATAAAGCCACAGCCCACATCTACTTCAATTCTAGGGAAGAAAACAAGGCCGAGGCAAAGATACACGATCAAAAGTCTAAAAAGTTCTGCAGCTAAAGTGAATACAGAAGCCCCAAAGTATTTAATCTGATTTCTTTTACCATATAATTTCAAAGATTCTTATTTAACATGGCACCAGTACTTAAGGATGATCAAAGAAAAAAGGATTCAAGCAGGTATAATAGCACCTTGTTATTCTCCAGCGCTGCTACATCATATAATGGTGGCCAGTCTTTTTTCTCTGACAGCAAGTGAGCCACCTCCTTAAAATTTTTCAAGCCAGAAATCTCTTCAAACATCCATGGGAATACCATCTGGCCAAAAGGAATTTCCGTCAGATTAAGAGTAAAAAAGAACCTCACATCCGAGGAAAAAAAATGCAAGAGACACAGTGAAGGACAGTAATTGTACATCAGACATTGTTGAGTTATTTTGTATATGTAAAGACAAGCAAAGCAAGAAATTCTTCACTAAGGCAGGCAAGTACCTTTCGGTCTTGAATAAAGTAACAATGGTGACATGAGTGTATGCAGATTCACATAACATACATTGCAATTTTCACTAAATAGATGTAAATCTTCGTTGAGATGGAAGAATTACACGAACAGAGAAAACTTAGTACAGATGTAGGGTTTGAACGTTTTAACAAACCTGCAAATAATTTAATGACATTTACAAAGAGTTGACGGAAAATTTTCCATCCAATGCTAGAATTTCCCAATTTGTAAAATAACCAAGGAAAAAAAATATAATAATAAAAACTTAAAAAACTCAAAATAATTAAGAGAAACATCTTAAACGGAAGAGTTTGTGACACATGAAAGCAAAGAGTCAAAATTATAAAATTATGAGGAAAGAAATAAAATGCAGAGTGGCAAATTAAGATTCAGCCAATTTGCAGCAACTGAATAGATTACTACAATAAATAAACTAGATCAATTACTCAGACAGTCTCATTTCAAAATACCTCTCCGGTGAAATAGACAGGACGACCTTCATTTGCTGCCTTGATTGCATCAAACTTGCTTCCATTGGCATCCCTAATTCTTTGTGCAGCCCACTTCGATGGAGCACCCTGAAAATTCAAAAACAATTAACCAACATTTCCATGGAAAACTTTGCTAGTTCTCTCAAGCACGCACGACGTATCCAATTCTTGCATATAAAAGAAAAGCTATCCGATAGAAATTAAACTTACTTGGCAGTAAATCAACTCATGGAGTATTGCATATAGTGGGTTCGTATGAAAAGCCCCCCAGCTGTCAAACTTACATCCAGAAAGAGTTCAATCCAACAATCATATGGAGTGAATAAGGAGATCTATCAAACTTTAACCGCGGAAAAATTACAAATGAAAGGGGAAGGAGATAGAGGAGGGGGGGGGGGGTCATACATGGAGACGGTGAACTACTTACTGCATTCAAAAAGTAATAACTGAGCTGATTTTGTGCACCTGGAGTTATAACGGGGTCCCAAGCCCTCTCAAACCTGTGAAGAAGAGAGGAAGAGATAATATATAAGCGAGTGAAGGCATAATTTCATCCCACGCTACATAAAGCAAGCTGTTGTTTAGCTACTTACATGTAATGCAACCGCTCAAAACCAGCACCAGACCCTAGACCAGCAAGGCCAAGAGTTTGAAGGCCGTGTGGGGTTAACATTCCACCAGATGGTAGAGGCACCTTCATTCAAGGAAACAAAGATTAGTACAATAATGGTCACACAAAGTTTTAAACTAAAAGCAACCAATCAAAGTTGAAAAATGAACTTAGATGTTGTAGCAAGCCACACCCCGCCTTCTTCACAATTCGCCAAGTAAGTAACAATATCTCGAACAACTTCAGCATCTTGAGGAAATCTTTTATAATACTTCTCATTTTGAAGTGCTATCTTTTCAAAGCACACATTATACACAGTGTCTGCAGCACACCCATCTCTAATAGGAGGGATTCCACCTGTTAAAAGGACTTGCTTCAACCCTTCTGGGGCAAAACTCAGATATGTAACAGCACAAAAACCACCATAACTCTAGAAACAGAAGGGAGAAAAGGATCAAAAATCTTGATAGCTATATAATGAGGAATTCAAAAGCATTAGTAAATAAAAAGAGCATCCTACAAGGCATAACCTATGAAATCAAAGCTATGCATGCAAACAATCAAGGGAAATATGCACCAAAGTAAATTTATACCTGCCCCAAGATAGTCCAAGGCTCAGCTTTAGGAACCATGTACAACCTAATAACTTCTGCATCTTTTACAATATTGTCTGCACGGAAGTGTTTCAGATATTCAGCCAGATTGTCTGCAGATTTCATTTGTTGCATAGACGATGTGGTCAATGGAGTTGACAAGCCTGTTCCACGCTGTATGCAAACTGCATTAGGTAACTCCAAGAGGATGCCAAGAACAATGACTTAATAATCAAATGACATTTTCGCAAACAAAACTCCAAGAAACAACATGCCTGATCCAACAATACAACACGATAGTCTTCACATGCTTTACCAATCCAGCCATTCGATTCAGTAGGACGTGGTGACTCAAAGCCAGGTCCACCTTGCAAATACAGAAGAAAAGGCAATGGCTGATCCTCCTTGCCAGCTGGAAAAAAGGGAGAACAAGTATATACATGAGCCTTAAATTGCTAAACAACAAAGGTATAAACTAACATAATCTAGCAATGTACATTGCACTAGGAAGAAATTCTTTTTACAAACCAATTGCCGAAGTCAATTGGCATTACTTGATGGAACTCGCATATGAGCTCCAGCTATCCCGAGGGAGACTTCAAAGGGAACCAACTACTAGACGGTTTGATTAGTTTTTCGGCCCTATAGCCAAGTCAGACGAACGATTTACACTTACAAGTTAATATCGCTTTGGGCCTCCACTAGAGTGTCCTCGGGTCTCAGACAAGGTCCTGATAGGTATGCTCTCACTCGAACCATTCTCAAAAAATTAAGGTCAGTTGGCGGTGCACAATTAGCTCCTAGCGTCGTATGGGTTTACCGGCCCATTGACTTGCACTCATGTCAGACTCCTTGATCCCATTGACTCGCACACATGTCAGACTCCTTGATCCGTGTTTCAAGACGGGCCGAATATGGTGCTGGTGTCCGGAGCGTGTGCTGTGACGGTGTGTGCTGCCTACCACAATCAGGGGGAAGACGCTCCCACCTTTTGTTTGGGGTTTTGGCCTCCCTCCCATTTCACACCAGTTCGCAACCCGAGCCGATTAGCAAAGTGGCTTTTGATCGCTCCATATCCGATCGGGGCACATCACCACCACCATCCGCTTCCTCTCGACAATTTCAAGCACTCTTTAACTCTCTTTTCAAAGTCCTTTTCATCTTTCCCTCGCGGTACTTGTTTGCTTACAATCTCTCGCCAGTATTTAGCCTTGGACGGAATTTACCGCCCAATAAGAGTTGCATTCCCAAACAACCCGACTCGGGACAACGCCTCGTGGTGCGATAGGGTCCAAGCACGATGGGCTTTCACCCTCTCTGTCACTCTTGTCAGGAAACTTAGGCCTCGCAAAGGACGCTTCCATATTACAATTCAGGCAGCTAAAGCTGAGCTTTTCCCGATTCGCTCACCGCTATTAGGGGAATCCTTGTAAGTTTCCTTTCCTCCACATATTGATATGCTTAAACTCTATGGTAGTCTTGCCTGACTTGGGGTCGCAACGGTTTTGTCACCGACAGGAGACAAACTTAGGGTCCTGCAAGTCCTCGCGAGCTACGTGTTGCACGACCGGACACGGATGGGGTACACACTGTATTAATGTTCCTTAGCGTGGACTACGTCGGGGTTCGTTATTTTGCCCCAAAGGCATCACTTAAGGAGTGTCTCTCAAGCTAGGGGAGTGGGCACGACGCGACGAGTCACCACGGAACCCTCCCCCCATTCATGAACAACATGTTCGCTAGTTAATCTACTAGGCAGGCTTCGACAATGATCCTTCAGCAAGTTCACATACGGAAACCTTGTTACGACTTCTCCTTCCTCTAAATGATAAGTTTCAGTGAACTTCTCGCAATGTCGCCACGATCTGAACACTTCATTGGACCATTTATTCGATAGGAGCCACGGGCGGTGTGTACAAAGGGCAGGGACGTAGTCAACACGAGATGAATGATGTCTTGCGCTTACTAGGAATTCCTCGTTTAAGACCAACAGTTGCAATGAATCATCCCCATCACAATGAAATTTTAAAAATTGCCCGGACCTGTTGGTTAAGGCTATAGACTCGTTGTATACATCAGTGTAGCGCGCGTGCGGCCCAGAACATCTAAGGCCATAGTCCCTCTCAAAAGCTAGCAGGCCTTCTCGTTCGTTAATGGAATTAGGAGGACAAATCGCTCCATCAACTAAGAACGACTATGTACCTCCACCCATAGAATCAAGAAAGAGCTCTCGCTTTATCAATCCTTCCTTACTAGGTAAGTTTCCCCGTGTTGAGGTAAATTAAGCCGCAAACTCCACTCTTGGTGGTGCCCTTCCGTCAATTCTTCTAAATTTCAACCTTGCGACCATGCTCCCCCCGACCCCAAAAACTTTGATTTCCCATAAGGTGTCGGCGACGTCCTGAAAACACAATGAATGCATACACACAGTGGATTTATCCCCGTGTATTTTTTATTATATTTTTTTTCTTCATTCATTAATTGTTTAGCCTCAAAAAGTTGTTATGTTTACTCCGTCCATAGGATTCCTTTCCTCTGACCTTCCTATGACCATCCTTCTTCCAGATCGGTTGTTTTTTGAAAGAACGAAAAAACTAACTTTTCGCTCTCACGGGGCATTCTTAGGGACTTTTCACCCCGAATCGCTTAGACTGAATTCATATTTTGACCATATGGGCACCTTGGAAGATTTTTGAAAGTTTTTTTTTCTGGGACCCCATAACCTAAAAAAATTAATGGATAATAACCTTTGGTTGAGGCATCTGCAGGGGTTGTCCCGGACTCCGTCTTATTTTTACCCCGTTTTTTTTACCACGTGCTATAGACCATCGTAGAACTCCCCACAATCGATTTTGACCCCCAAAGACCTCTTATGATCCCGCTTATGGCCTTGTCAGCAAATGGAATTGACAAGCTCTTCCGAGAACCATCTAAAACCTTGTTATCATCCCTCGTAATGCCTTTTCAACTCAAATCTCTTGGTCTAGGGTCATATATTGACCAAAGTGGCACCCCGAAAAATTTTTGGCAAATTTTCCCCCCAACCTGAACCCTCAAAAAACAGTGAATAATTGCCTTTGCTTCAGGCTTCCATAGGAGCCGTCCCAGGCCCGTCAATTTTTTACCACATGCTATAGACCACCACAGAACTCCCCACGATCAGTTTCGGCCCCTAAAAACCTCTTATGAACCCTCTTATGGCCTCCTCCGGAGAAGGGAAAAACAACCTCATTCGGAACTATTTAAAACCTTGCTATCATCCCTCTTATGACCTTTTCACCCCGAATCGCTTGATCTAAGTTCATATTTTTACCATATGGGCACCCCGGATAATTTTTGGCAATTTTTTGCCGGGACCCTAAAATCCAAAAAAAATAGTTGATAATACCCTTTGTTTTAGGCCTCCGGAGGGGCCGTCCCGAGCCCCATAATTTTTTCGCCCCCTTTTTTTACTACCTGCTATAAACCTTTACAGGGCTCTCCACGATCAGTTTTGGCCCGTAAAGACCTCTTATAATCCCTCTTATGGCCTCTTCCAAAGAAGGGAAAAACAGTCTCACACGCAGCTGTCAAAAACCTTGTTATCATCCCTCTTCTAACCTTTTCACTTTGAATTGCTTGGTCTAGGTTCATATTTTTACCTTACGAACACCCCATACAATTTTCGGCAAATTTTTTTCCTGAGACCCCGAAACCCCAAAATACAGCGGATAATAGCCGTTGTTTTAGGCCTCCGGAAGGGCCGTCCCGGGCACCGTCATTTTTTTACCACCGGCTCTGGACCACAACAGGACTCCACACAATCGGTTTCGGCCCCTAAAGACCTCTTATGATCCCTCTTATGGCCTCTTATAGAGAAGGGAAAAACAACCTCATATAGGAACGTCTAAAACCTTGTTATCATCTCTCTTATGACCTCTTCAGTCCGATTTGCTTAATTTTCGACAATTTTTTTTTCTGGGACCCCAGAACCCCAAAAAACTGGCAAGAAGATTTTAATTTCCTCCTTCTACATGCTCGTCTACGGACCCTAAGGATAAAGCCTCGACAATGGGGTGCTATTTGTCGTCAACAACTACTTAGCGCCGTCCACGTATCATCACTAAATGGACAATAAACGCCCTTGTCCCTAAACTCCTACCAACCATCACCCAACCCAAGATCCACCACCACCACTCGCCCACTCAACCAACAGTTGCCATCAACAACAACAACGTTTAATTTCAAGAAAAATAGAGATAAAGTGACAATACAATCACTGTACCACCACCGTACCACCGGGAGCCCACCACAGAACCGCTATCACCATTGTACCAACAAAAAAAGAGAAAGAAGGGGCGAAATGAGACCGGCACGTGGCTAGGACGCAACCACCATTGGCACCATGGCACCAGCACCTAGGCCATTGTGGATGTGTCCTGGCCACGCGCAAGTCCCATCGTTTTAATTTTTTGTAATTAAAATTTAATTTAAAAAGGGAGAGATGAGACTTGCACCTGGCTTGCGTCCTAGGCAGGCACAAGTCCCATCTTTTTATAAAAATAAAAATTGAGAGGGTGATAGTGGTTGGCAAGAGGTGGTGGTTGTTGGCTGGTAAGGTAGTACAATGGCAGCATGATGATGGTGGTAGGGTGATGAAAGTTTTTGTGGGAGAAGGGTAAAATAGGAAATTGAAGCTCGAAATACAGACAACACTAAGTAAAATCGGGCGACAAATAACATTCTCCGTTCGGGTGGACAAAGCATACAAAAGAAGTCATTGTCCATAACAATAACAAATGGAGTTACACCACGATCATAATCCGTCACCATCTGACCAAGAATAATACAAGTAAACAACAATGGGTCATTGTCAGTGTCCACAAAACTCACATTCACCTAGCGTGGACAGTGGACAATGACGCGGGGCACTTATCAACGAAGTCGTGCAGATAAATTAATACTCTCTTACAAATAGATGTACAAACATTTCTGGTCAATCTAATACTCTCTCAACATTTTATTATTATAATTAAAAGTACCCTAATTACAAAGATTATTGTAATCAAAAGTACCCTACCAAAAGTGCATAACTTTAATGGAATAGTTTCCTACACATGTCCTGAATTGAATCCTTAATTATATCCAAACACAAGTCAAAAGTAACATTAATTTCTGCATTTACGACAAATATAAATTTTTTCCACTTTTCATACCTTTATTTATGAAATCAAAATTATTTAAGTAAATAAAGAATTAGAAGCACCTGCAACAACTTCGCGAGCGAAAACAGTGATTTTAGGGCACGAAGGATTTGATCGAAGGGAGTAATCAAGAGGAACATTGAAGAAGTGATCGCGAAGTGTGAGGCCGGGGACTGAGAACCACTCGCCGATGGTGTGATCCTCCGGCAAATTGGCGGCGGCGGCGGCAGCCATGGAAGAGAGTGCTGCGCGAGGAGAGAGAAAGTTGAGGTAATGTGGTGGTGAGTGTGTTAAGGTAAATTGTATTCTAGTGAGTGCAGGAGTTAGAGAAGATGATACGAAAGGAAAGAGAAGTTTAAAATGAGGTGTGTTGAGATTAATGGCATTTTGTAGGATGGCAGATTTTTTTAAGGTCATTTTAGCTCACGAGTAATGAAATAGTCAATCATGGTAACTCAGATAGATAGAAGCTATACGGATGACGTTTCGGAGTAGAGAAATTGTGAATTTTTTAATACAACAAAATATACAAAGTGTAGAGGAAAATAAAATAATGAAAATGTTAACGGGAATATCTAGAACTTTACGTTTCAACGTTTTAGAAATTCATAGGAAACTTCGTTTTCATTTCTATATATCTTTGTCTTATGTTTATCCTTTTATATATTTGACAATTATAAAGGTATTTGACTATTTTATGACAATTTAATAACTTTTCTTGTTTAAACCTTTTTTTTTTTTAACTTTTTTTTATTTTTATAAATGTTTTCCGTTTACTTGCTTTTTTTTATATCGTCGCTTTCCCATTTCCGAAACATTTCCGTTTTGGAAACTCTAAGTAGAGTTGCGAAACGTGTAGTGTCGTTTTCGAGTCTTGTCACTTACATAAACTGGTTGAACCCCTCCAACTCTAACTCAACCTGCTTAATAAACGTGTCGTTTCGTGCCAACCCGTTTACTTAACGGGTTAATACTCTTGACCCAAACCCACTAATGACGGGTCGATGTCATGTCGCGTTAGCAGGTCACGTCTTTTTTTACGTACTACTGTATATATGTAATAATAAAGTGGAATCGTGTTGTGTGGAGTCAACCCGTTTACTTAAACGGGTTGAACTATCTAACCCTAACACTACTTGTTTAATAAACGTGTCCCTAACACTACTTGTTTAATAAACGTGTCATGCCGTGTCAACCCGTTTAATTAAATGGGTCAACATTCTCGACCCAAACCCGTTAATAGCGGGACAATTTCGTGTCGAGTTATTGGGTCGTGTCAATTTCTTCCACCTCTAACTCTAAGTGTTTCCATGCTACCTAAGTACCTAGCATAAACATATAATTTTTACTCCACGTGTGATCAAAAACAAGTAAATAATTTTGAATACTCCATAAAACATTAACTACGTTTCAACAATAAATTTATTGCACATACATTGACCTTCATGTTAAGAACATATAAAGAAAGCCCCGAAAATAACACCAAATTCTTGTCAAAAAGTAGTTATCGACAAATACATAGTACATGATTAGAGTGTTTATTTTTAGTATTTTTGAATTTTGGGTTTAACACTTACATATTATACAAGATTTTTCGCATTGTGTTATGTAATTGTGTCAAAATTCGACTAAAATGCACTTACTATAAGTGTTATCTTCAACCATGTAAGTGTTATCTTCATAAATGTTGTTTATATAACTAAGCCGCCAGGTGTGTTATATCATTAAAATATGAAGAGTTAAAATTCCCCTTTATATATTCATGAATGATATCATTCCCCTTGGTTGAAGATACCAGTATACCACTTACATATTTTGGGTTTAACACTAACATATTATAATGATATAATACGCTTGCTCACATATTGCTTTTTATAATTCCCCTTCATAAATTCATGAAAGTCATAAAATTTCATATTTTCATGAAAGTCTTAAAATTCATACCGTCTATATTTTAATGATATAATACGCCTGATGGCTTGACTATATAAACATTGTGTTATGTATTTGTGTCAAAATTCGACTATTCTCTAAAAAGGGAANTCCCATTTCCGAAACATTTCCGTTTTGGAAACTCTAAGTAGAGTTGCGAAACGTGTAGTGTCGTTTTCGAGTCTTGTCACTTACATAAACTGGTTGAACCCCTCCAACTCTAACTCAACCTGCTTAATAAACGTGTCGTTTCGTGCCAACCCGTTTACTTAACGGGTTAATACTCTTGACCCAAACCCACTAATGACGGGTCGATGTCATGTCGCGTTAGCAGGTCACGTCTTTTTTTACGTACTACTGTATATATGTAATAATAAAGTGGAATCGTGTTGTGTGGAGTCAACCCGTTTACTTAAACGGGTTGAACTATCTAACCCTAACACTACTTGTTTAATAAACGTGTCCCTAACACTACTTGTTTAATAAACGTGTCATGCCGTGTCAACCCGTTTAATTAAATGGGTCAACATTCTCGACCCAAACCCGTTAATAGCGGGACAATTTCGTGTCGAGTTATTGGGTCGTGTCAATTTCTTCCACCTCTAACTCTAAGTGTTTCCATGCTACCTAAGTACCTAGCATAAACATATAATTTTTACTCCACGTGTGATCAAAAACAAGTAAATAATTTTGAATACTCCATAAAACATTAACTACGTTTCAACAATAAATTTATTGCACATACATTGACCTTCATGTTAAGAACATATAAAGAAAGCCCCGAAAATAACACCAAATTCTTGTCAAAAAGTAGTTATCGACAAATACATAGTACATGATTAGAGTGTTTATTTTTAGTATTTTTGAATTTTGGGTTTAACACTTACATATTATACAAGATTTTTCGCATTGTGTTATGTAATTGTGTCAAAATTCGACTAAAATGCACTTACTATAAGTGTTATCTTCAACCATGTAAGTGTTATCTTCATAAATGTTGTTTATATAACTAAGCCGCCAGGTGTGTTATATCATTAAAATATGAAGAGTTAAAATTCCCCTTTATATATTCATGAATGATATCATTCCCCTTGGTTGAAGATACCAGTATACCACTTACATATTTTGGGTTTAACACTAACATATTATAATGATATAATACGCTTGCTCACATATTGCTTTTTATAATTCCCCTTCATAAATTCATGAAAGTCATAAAATTTCATATTTTCATGAAAGTCTTAAAATTCATACCGTCTATATTTTAATGATATAATACGCCTGATGGCTTGACTATATAAACATTGTGTTATGTATTTGTGTCAAAATTCGACTATTCTCTAAAAAGGGAAGATAACCATTTTTCCGGTCCGAGATTGAGGGTGGGGCATTCTAGTGTCATTTACTACACATGATTTTTTTTAAAAAAAGAAAACAAAACAGAACAAAAAGACAAAAAAAAGACAAAGCCGAGGAAAAACCTCTATAAGTCGAAGATGAGGGTTATAATTCGTACTTTTTGGGTTCCATTATCTCGAGAAAAAAAGATTGCCAAAAATGTTACAATAAACAAGGGATAAATAACTTCTTTTCGGGGCTAACTAAAAACTCGTTATCATACAAACTTTTTCTTACCAAATCAACTTATATGAATTCATATTATTATTTTCGCATGATATGGTGAAATTAATGATTAACCATTATCCAATAGAAAACGGTTGCGATTGACAAATTGGCGAACCATGACACCCGTAGTTTACCCAAAATAGACAAAGGATAGCTTTGCACACAAAGTACAAACATATGTAGTCTAACAAAAGTACATGCGATCAACCCCAACCCCAAACACTGTACGCACTTCTCTTAACAATGGCGGTTTTCAACCATGTTCTCAAACGCGCCACCATTCTCCACCACCACAGCCGCCGTCGATGTATGAGTAACATCCCAGAAAACACCGTATACGGCGGTCCAAAACCCCAAAACCCAGACAAAAGAGTAACATTATCTCACCTTAAACAAAAACACAAGAAAGGTGAACCAATTACAATGGTGACTTCTTACGATTACCCTTCTGCAGTTCACCTTGATACCGCTGGAATTGATATTTGCCTTGTCGGCGATTCCGCCGCCATGGTTGTCCACGGTCATGATACTACTTTGCCGATTACTCTTGATGAAATGCTTGTTCATTGCCGTGCGGTGGCGCGTGGTGCTAAGCGCCCTCTTCTTATTGGGGATTTACCATTTGGGACTTATGAGTCTAGCACTCAGCTGGTATGATTTGACCTCGAATTGCAAATTGTTTCGTTTTTCTCTTATTTATTTTTATTTTTTATGACTATATTATTCGAATTATAAAAAATGAGGTTGAATTGCGAAATTTTGTGATTTTTTGGCTGTTGGAATTGTATTGAATGAGTTAGACAATGGAATTTGATAATTGGTAATAATTCTTTAATTAAGTGAAAAATGGAGGTTCAATTGCTTGATAATTTCTAGTGATGCTTATAAAATCAATTCATGGGCTTGGATTAGAACCAATGTGACAAGAAGCATTGGGAAATGAAGCCGATTTCAATTCCGAAGGCTCTCACGTGAAGGGATGTGATATAATATTAAACCAATACACGAGATTGGTCAGCTTAGGCTTTTAGTTTAGTTGGTTCTTCGACGTCTTACTGTATGTTGTTTCATCATTGCGGAGGAGGCTACAAAGACTTCCCAATCATCACATCAGCTGGTGATTCAACATTGTGCTAGTGAAAGAAACAACTTAATCCTTGCAAACCTCTATATATGGTTGGATTGTGTGGTTGGGTTTGGGAACACATGAATTGCCGTTGCACGGCGTTGCTATGTAGGGTCATAGTTCTTTAGTAGGCTATACATTTGAATTACCTCATTGTCTGTTTGCCGCTGTAAATATGTTGATGTATCCTCTCTGCCTTATGGGTATTGTAGTGAGAATGTGAGATTGAGTTTTTAGGATTTGTATGGTGTGGGGCTATCTTTTAATTAGGTTTTACACGAGAATGTAGCTTTCATGTATCCATATTCTTTATGGATGCCTTCATTTTTATTGTGGACATGAAATTTCAATTACCGAAAAGTGCGGTGATTTGTGATATGGCAGTTTGAATGGTAAACAGGCAGTTAACTCGGCTGTCAGAATTCTGAAAGAGGGAGGAATGGATGCAATAAAATTGGAGGGAGCATCGCCTTCTAGAGTTACTGCAGCCAAAGCTATCGTTGAAGCTGGCATTGCTGTGATGGGACATGTAGGATTGACTCCACAGGCCATCAGTGTTCTTGGAGGATTTAGGCCGCAAGGGAGAAACACTTCCAGCGCTGTTAAGGTATCTTGTGATATACCCTTCACCCCATATCATTTTACACTTGAATTTTATTGGAGCTGAATTGAGTACTATAAAGGTTGTGGAAACTGCACTTGCTTTGCAAGAAGCTGGGTGTTTTGCTGTAGTTTTGGAGTGTGTCCCTCCACCAGTAGCCGCAGCAGCAACATCTGTGTTAAAAATTCCTACTATTGGCATTGGAGCAGGACCTTTCTGCAGTGGACAGGTTTGTTCAATGCTAAGTTTATTGTTTATGTGTTATTTAGGTTTTCCTAGAGAGCTAGATGTATAGACATATTACCATCTTTATACCAACACTTTTGTGCAATTAACTTGATGTTGGCCAATCTATTGTTTTGACACTCCGCTTTGTTTCATATTAAGAAGTTGTTGTAAATTATCTGCAATTTTATGACTATGATGTGTTAACTGTTTACTTATCTGTTGGGGTTCGTTTCACTCCATAGAAACATCCCATGCTAAAGAAAAGTAATGTTTCCTTTTATTTTGTTAACTTAACAGATAACTATGGTTTCCTAGACTTTGTGCTCCTTCATACCCTTTGAATCAATATTAAACTAATATCTTGTCCCTCTGATATGGGAGGCATGTGGTACAGTAAGATAATATGGGGTCCCTGCTGTGCAGGCATGAACTTGGGCAAAGTCAGGCACAACTTTGTCATTTAGGTAACATCTTATTTACCAAGAGTCATGAATATAGATAAAGGCTTGTTAACAAAAAATATTTATACCTTTGCTTTAAGTGAATTGTACAGTTGATCTTTTCAATATTTTAGGAAGTTAATCAAATTCCAAGCAGTTAAGGAATATTGAAAGGATTTTCCTGCTTGGAAAGTTGCTTAGTATTTGTGTTGGTTACAAAAAATTTTAATCGCTGGTCTTAAATTGCTTACAAGTCTCTTTTCAAAATATAAGAGACTTTAAGCCTAAATTATTGAAGCAAAGGGGAGATTCACCATTAGTTTTGGTTTTTTAATAGTTGCCTAGTTGGGTTGTGTTTTGCAGTGTCCCATATTCCCAACTTCACCGTCCATTTCCACAATAACCTCCTGTTTGAGAGCCTCAAAGGCTTCACTTTATGCATGCTTTTTTCATGAATTTATCCCATTCCTACTCAAAGAAGTAAAGCTTTATAGCTTGATTTGGATATTTCGTAAAAATAAATCTTATTTGAACATCACCTGTTCTTTAATGCTACGCTATGCAAGCCCCTTCATTGTTTTATGCACTATTCAAAGTTATAAAGCAAAATTTGATTGGTGTCCCAGAAAGTTTTTGATCTTAGATCTTATGTGAATACTACCTATTCTTCACGTTTGATATTTTGTCAATGCTGTAGATAAATAACCGTGTTTCTTATTTTTATAAGAAATTTTCTTCTAAACCTAAGCTCTTTGGTTTCCTATCTACCTCAGACACAGGGGAGTGTTGGGAAAGGTCATTTGAGCTTTTCTCCCCAGCTTTTAAGAATAATTAAGAAATTATCAAGTCATAGGAGATTGGAAACTTACATCAACTTCAACGATTTTCATGGAGAATTATCTTGAGAATGTGAGAAATTAAAGATAAATTTTGTGATCAAATTCTTATTGTTTATTTTCATAATAAATACTCCGTAATTTCAGTTGCTTCACCTTTAATAGAGTGCAAAATTGTGTTTAGCCTTAAATCATTGATATAGACCTATGTATGCCCTTATTTTCGGTGATTGGTATGGTCCCACTATTGTGTGTATCACATATCAGATATACTAAGCAATCAATTCTCGAATACTTGTAGATAGCCTACCAAATGCAAAGTTGTATCGCAAAATGGTGTCTTCCTTGCTCTCCCTATGCAACTATGCAATATATGGTTTCATTTTAAGGATGCAGAATATTGCATATATGTTTTTGTAGCAAGATGCACTCTTTTTGTGGTCCCATGTGTTTTAATTTAGTATTGTTCCAGACTTCATACTAGGAACTTGCCTAATTGTTTTTGCAATTCTTCTTTCATGCTCATTCATGTTAAAACATGGATTTACAACCGTAGAGCATATGTATATTTATTACATTCTGGGCCACCAACTTTTAAGAATTGAGATTCAACCGAGAATAAGAGTAGTTACTCCAGTCCCAAATCCATCTACATGAAGCTAGATAGACTTTCATGGCACGCATGTTTGGGCCCCTTCCCTTTACCTGCCCCATATTCCGTGTCTTAGCTCCCTTCAAGAAAAAAAGATGTAAAAAAAGTTTAACTATCTTGAATCGTGATCTTTTACTAAACTTACAAGTGTGATAGCAAGTGTTTAACCTAATGGTTGTTTAATAAGTATGATGCATTTATGTTTCAGGTACTAGTGTACCATGATTTACTGGGAATGCTGCAACATCCTCACCATGCAAAGGTTAGATGAGTTGATGAGTTGATGAGTGCTAGTATTGTCTATTACTCTACTGTGTCATCCATCCACCCCGTCCCCAGGTTGTTTCTAAAATGATTTATTGATTAAGTATCGACATTTTCCATGTTTGCAGGTTACTCCCAAATTCTGCAAGCAATACGCACAGGTGGGAGATGTGATTAACAAAGCTCTTTTGGAGTTAAAAGATGAAGTGACAACAGGTACATTTCCTGGACCTGCCCATAGCCCGTATAAAATCAGTGCTTCAGAAGTCGATGGCTTCTTGGATGAGTTAAAACATATGGGCTTGGATAAAGCTGCTTCTGCTGCAGCTGAAGCTGTGGAGAAGATGGATGAAAAAACTAAATCAGCTTAGGGAACACTAGCCACCTCTAATTCATTGTCCTTTAGGGTAATAAATCACCCGGTTTATGAAATATGATGATTAACTACATTGTAGGCTTTTTCTAGTCATGACTCCTTACGGATCAGCAAAAACTCTGAAAGTAGGGGGAGTTCATTGCGTTTCTAATGCACTCATCCCTGTAACTCGGTTTTTGATTGCTTTTACTATCTGTTAAATGTGGCCATGCGGGGATGTGTCTAAGTGTTAGTTGAACTTGCCTGTATGAAAATTTGATGTTTTTAGCTCCTAAGTCAAATGTTAAGTGCACATACAATGTCAATGTGCTGTGGATCTATGAAGAATTTGTATTGAAATGAGAGTAACGTTGTTGTAGTTGCCTTGAGAAGCATTTTGTACTGTGGTTGGAGAAATTACATGATTAATAAAGATTAGGTGCTTTGCAATAAAGATTAGAGCTCAGAGCTCAGAGCTCAGAACCATTAAAGGAAGGGTCTTAAATTCTTTTTAAGAAATTTATTATTGAAATTAATCTCTTGCAAAGTTTCTGGAATGTCATTTATATTATACTCGTAATTTGTATTTTTCCTTTTTTTTTTCCTGGAATCATAATTAAGATGCTATTTTCCAAATTTACAGCTGATTGCTAGTTAGAATCATGAATTATGTCCTTTGCAACTCATAAAAACTCATTGAATCTTATTACACTTAATTGACTATTATAGGACCACATAGTGTAAGAAATTGCTGCCATTTGTTTCGACATATGGAGTGTTTGAAAAAGAAACGTTTTTAATTTGACCCATGATTTTTAAAAAAGTGGTCTATTAAAAAATTATGACTTGAGTAGAAACGCAGTTTTATAATTGGATTAGGATTTTAAAAGTTGCTCGGTAACCTTTAAAACGAATCTAATGAGAATGACTTGGTAACAATTAACAACGACAATCACTAATAGTGGCCCGTGGCAGTTTATGGGCAACTTGAAAGTTGAAACATTTATAAAAATTAGAAGTTTAATTGGCAGCAAACTTGAAAACTTTTAAGGTTTTGCTTTCTTGTCAAGTTATTCCAAAGTCATTGATAAGGTTTCTCACACTCACTTTCACATGCAACTGATTCAAGTGGCTTTCTTTTATAGGCATCATTGAAGCTACGTAGAGTCAAGTGTTTGGAGTCGTACTGTATTTGGGACTTTTGGGTAAATTTGAGGGCTTCTTCTTATGACATGAAGTTTGGCTTTTGGATCTGATTTGACAATGCTACTATTGCAACGTTTGCCATGAAAACACTATCACTACTTTCGTTAATTATTGTCATGAATTACAGTAAAAAATTATTTCAATCATTATGATCTTCCTCAATCAATCTACTCCCATGATTGCCACTGAAAACATCCCGTGAAATTCGGGAAATGGTATTTAGAGCACGAGGAGCCAAAGGACACTCAAGACTTAGAGTGAATAGTGTCTAAAAGGAATATTACTCGTAATTATTGGGTGCAGTTTACTACTCTACGTTATACAATTTAATTTCAAATTAAAATTAAATATACATTATTCAAGTCAAAATTGTAAGTATTTGAGTCACAAAAGTCGAATATTGAAGTAAAAAAAAAAAGCCACATAGTGCATTATTAAAGTTATAATATCAACCTTTTCAAGTGTATTAGTAATAAATTCAGGTGGTAAATGACTTTTAATTCAAGTTAAAAGAAAAATTCTGAAAAGAGACCACTCCTTTTGATCCGGCTATCATTCAAGTCACATAATTTGCTAGGATTGGTTTTTTTTCCTTTAGCAATGGAGACTTGTTCTTGATATGGAGTAATATAATTTTTGTTGATGGTAACTCTATCGGAGAGAGCACAATCTTTCCCTTTCAATGTTTTTTCTAAACTATGTTCTTACCAACTTATCTTTAGTTCGGGAAATGGTATTTAGAGCATGAGGAGCCAAAGGACACTCAAGACTTAGAGTCAATAGTGTCTAAAGGGAATATTATTTAGTACTCATAAATATTGGGTAGAGTTTACTACTCTACTTTGTACCATTTAATTTCAAATCAAAAATATACATTATTCAAGTCAAAATTGCAAGTATTTGAGTCACAAAAGTCAATATTGAAGTAAAACAAAGATCAAGTCAAAGTATCAAACTTTTTAAGTATATTATTAGTAAATTCCCCTTGTAAATGACGGTATTCAAGTTAATAGAAAATTTCTAAAATGAGACCACTTCTTTTGATCCAACTATCATTTGAATAAATTCTTTCTCTGAGAGAAATACTTGCATAGTTCGCAAGGATTGCTTTTTTGTTTTGCCTTAGGCAATGGGGACTTGTTCTTGATACGGAGTACTATCTTTTTTGTTGTTGGTAACTCTATCCGAAAGAAAATAATCTTTCCATTTTCAATGTTTTTTAAGACTATGTTCTTACCAACTTATCTTTAGTTCAATGGAGTTTCGATTTTGTTTGATTTAATTCAACTCAAAAATCAATAAATTTTAGGTCTAAAAAATAGCGCTACTTGGAGGAGTGTTACTACTTTGATTGCCTTTATCGAAGGTCTTAGGTCCATTTGCTAGGTCGTAAAATATTTTTGGATGAAAATAATTCCATGAAAAACCTTTTACATTGGAAAACCTGAATTGCTAGGAAAAGTGTTTTCCTTCCCAATGTGATGGAAAATGATTTCCTCCCAATTTTTGGGAAAATGTTTTTAACACGGGAAAACCATTTTCCACTCCAAGTTTTACATTTTAATATTTTACTCTAAATCAAACGTTCTAAAATGGAAAAACTGTTTTCGAGGAAAACGTTTTACGCCCTACCAAATGGACCTTTAATTATAACTTATAACTCAATTTGCATGTAAAAGTTCCATTTTTCAGCTAGAAACATCTACTGAGAGCGTAAACTACTCCGAATTACTAGTTAAGTAATTAGCTGTAACTCTTCAACTGTAATCCAGTAATCCTCTTCCCCCCAAAACCAAACATGAGCATCACTTCAAAAGCACCAAAATCCTCAAAATTACTCCTTTTATTCTCACCTCAAACCCTCAAATTTCAATCTTCCTTACTTCACTCAACATCTCTTCAACTCTTCAATGGCGAACCACCCAAAACAGAGGACTCTGCTTCAATCATACCCCAAATCATCGACATTCTCAAATCAAACAACAACCAAAACTGGAAATCAAATCAACAACTTTCTCAGCTTCTTTTCTCAGATTATCATTCTATTAACTGCGATCAAATCCTCCAAATCAGTCGTCATTTGGGTGATTCATCAACTGCTCTCAATTTCGTTGAACACCTTCAATCTAGTTCAATTACCCCAGATGTTAATTTGGTTTCCTCTGCTTTTCAAGCTGTTTTTGAACTTGCTTCTCGAAATCCAGATTGTAAAGATGAGATTTTTCGCCTTTTTAATGTTTCCANCAGGTGGTAAATGACTTTTAATTCAAGTTAAAAGAAAAATTCTGAAAAGAGACCACTCCTTTTGATCCGGCTATCATTCAAGTCACATAATTTGCTAGGATTGGTTTTTTTTCCTTTAGCAATGGAGACTTGTTCTTGATATGGAGTAATATAATTTTTGTTGATGGTAACTCTATCGGAGAGAGCACAATCTTTCCCTTTCAATGTTTTTTCTAAACTATGTTCTTACCAACTTATCTTTAGTTCGGGAAATGGTATTTAGAGCATGAGGAGCCAAAGGACACTCAAGACTTAGAGTCAATAGTGTCTAAAGGGAATATTATTTAGTACTCATAAATATTGGGTAGAGTTTACTACTCTACTTTGTACCATTTAATTTCAAATCAAAAATATACATTATTCAAGTCAAAATTGCAAGTATTTGAGTCACAAAAGTCAATATTGAAGTAAAACAAAGATCAAGTCAAAGTATCAAACTTTTTAAGTATATTATTAGTAAATTCCCCTTGTAAATGACGGTATTCAAGTTAATAGAAAATTTCTAAAATGAGACCACTTCTTTTGATCCAACTATCATTTGAATAAATTCTTTCTCTGAGAGAAATACTTGCATAGTTCGCAAGGATTGCTTTTTTGTTTTGCCTTAGGCAATGGGGACTTGTTCTTGATACGGAGTACTATCTTTTTTGTTGTTGGTAACTCTATCCGAAAGAAAATAATCTTTCCATTTTCAATGTTTTTTAAGACTATGTTCTTACCAACTTATCTTTAGTTCAATGGAGTTTCGATTTTGTTTGATTTAATTCAACTCAAAAATCAATAAATTTTAGGTCTAAAAAATAGCGCTACTTGGAGGAGTGTTACTACTTTGATTGCCTTTATCGAAGGTCTTAGGTCCATTTGCTAGGTCGTAAAATATTTTTGGATGAAAATAATTCCATGAAAAACCTTTTACATTGGAAAACCTGAATTGCTAGGAAAAGTGTTTTCCTTCCCAATGTGATGGAAAATGATTTCCTCCCAATTTTTGGGAAAATGTTTTTAACACGGGAAAACCATTTTCCACTCCAAGTTTTACATTTTAATATTTTACTCTAAATCAAACGTTCTAAAATGGAAAAACTGTTTTCGAGGAAAACGTTTTACGCCCTACCAAATGGACCTTTAATTATAACTTATAACTCAATTTGCATGTAAAAGTTCCATTTTTCAGCTAGAAACATCTACTGAGAGCGTAAACTACTCCGAATTACTAGTTAAGTAATTAGCTGTAACTCTTCAACTGTAATCCAGTAATCCTCTTCCCCCCAAAACCAAACATGAGCATCACTTCAAAAGCACCAAAATCCTCAAAATTACTCCTTTTATTCTCACCTCAAACCCTCAAATTTCAATCTTCCTTACTTCACTCAACATCTCTTCAACTCTTCAATGGCGAACCACCCAAAACAGAGGACTCTGCTTCAATCATACCCCAAATCATCGACATTCTCAAATCAAACAACAACCAAAACTGGAAATCAAATCAACAACTTTCTCAGCTTCTTTTCTCAGATTATCATTCTATTAACTGCGATCAAATCCTCCAAATCAGTCGTCATTTGGGTGATTCATCAACTGCTCTCAATTTCGTTGAACACCTTCAATCTAGTTCAATTACCCCAGATGTTAATTTGGTTTCCTCTGCTTTTCAAGCTGTTTTTGAACTTGCTTCTCGAAATCCAGATTGTAAAGATGAGATTTTTCGCCTTTTTAATGTTTCCAAAGAATTGGGTGTTCCTTTGAATGTTGATTCAGCTACACTGTTAATTAGGGTTTTTTCGAGGGAAGAAATGGTTGAGAAATCTGTGTTGTTGTATGAACAATTAGATACCCAATTGAGGAATACGGAAGTTCGGAATGTATTGATTGAGGAGTTGTTGAAAAGTGGATGTTTTGATTATGCACTCCACGTGCTCGACGAAATGCTTCAACCAAATTCGAAATTCCCGCCAAATTTTGACACTGTTGCTGTTGTTTTACCGGTGTTGGTGGAAGCTAAGAACGATGAAGGGGCTGTGTTTGTTGATGAAATTGTGGAGATCATGGCAAGGTTTGGTGGAAACCACCGAGTTTTTCCTGATTCGGTTGTGCTTGCGCAAGCAATCACCGAGCTTTGTAAGAGCAGAAGGAAAAAGGTGGCTTGGAAGCTTCTGCATTCCTTATTGGAGTTAGATGGACCTGTTGAAGTTGCATCATGCAATGCTTTGTTGACAAGTTTGGCAAAAGACCGCCAATTCGAGAAGATGAAACTTCTAATGGAAGAGATGAGGGCGAAAGGCATATGTCCTAATGTTGTGACTCTTGGGATTAGTATCAATCATCTTTGCAAGTCTTTGAGGATTGATGAAGCCCTGAATTTGTTTAAAAGGATGAGGCGAGGAGATGGAGGTGCTCCTATTGAGCCGGATGTGATCACCTATAATACTCTTATTAACGGGCTATGCAAAGATGGTCGTGTAGAGGAAGGATTATCTTTGATGAGAAAGATGGTGTTAGAGGGTAAATGCACTCCTACAAGTGCCACTTATAATTGCCTAATTGATGGGTTTTGGAAAGCCGGTGACCTTGGTAGATCACTTGAACTGTTTCATGAGATGGAAAAGCAAGGAGTCCAGCCAAATATCATTACAGTCAATAGTTTGGTGGGTGGTATGTGCAATCATGAAATAGTTGGTAGGGCACTCAAATTCTACCGCGAAATGGAGAAGAAAGGTCTGAAAGGAAACAAAGTAACTTACACCACATTAATTGGTGGGTTATGCAGTGTAGGTAATATCAATAAAGCTACGGAACTGTTCAGTGAAATGAAACAAACTTGTGCACCTGATGCCATTGTTTACTACACCCTGATCTCTGGTTTGTCTCGAGCTGGCCTTATGGATGATGTTGAGTCATTTTTCTTGGAGATGACTGGTGCTGGATTTCACCCTGACATTCAGTGCTACAATGTGATGATCAACGGCTTTTGCAAGAAGAATAAGGTGGATAAAGTTCATTGGTTGTTGGAACAAATGGAGAGGGCTGAAGTTAAACCTGATAGCGTCACATACAATACTCTGATCTGGTATTTCAGCAAAACCAACTTGAAAGCAGCTCATAGTTTACTTCAAGAAATGATCAACAATAGTATTGCACCAACAGTTTATACATATGGAGCTCTAATACATGCATGTTGTTCCGTAGGTGAATTTGATGACGCCATGAAAATTTTTAGGCAAATGAATTCATCCTCCAAAGTTCCACCCAATACTGTGATATATAATATCTTGATAGACTCCCTTTGCCAACAGAAAGATATGAAAGCAGCAGTCTCCCTATTTGAGGACATGATAATCAAGGGTGTGATCCCGGACACAAACACCTTCAATGCCCTATTTAAAGGCCTTAGAGATGAGAATTGGCTCGAAAAAGCTTTTGAACTTATGGAAAAAATGACTGAACTGGTTTGTCGTCCTGACTATATAACCATGGAGGTACTCACAGAGTGGCTTTCTGCAGTAGGTGAAGGTGATAAACTTAGACAGTTTGTTAAAGGATACAGTCATGCAAATGACCCTGTTTCAATCCTTCCCTCCGTAAGTTAAATACTTAAATGAGCACACATGTCCACTGGGGCGAGTTCCTACAGTGAGCGATCTCATCATTCCTATGCCATAAGTCGGCAAGTGTCATGCCATATTGCCATGAATACTCTTATACCAGAACCACTTATAGGTAGTCGTGCAGACGAGGTGTTAGATTGTTAGCTGTATGGAAGCCAAGGTACGTCTGAAAAGCAGCAAATTGCTGGAACTTCAAACTTCAGCTATTTGTTTCCTGTTCTGTTCACATTACAAATATTCCTTTGAAGTTTGGGCTGAGTTCAGTTGGCAACTGAAAGTTGCATTGAACTTCCAGCTGATTTGGGAGCTTTGAAAATTGAACTTTGCACTTGTTGCAGTGCAGCTGATTTTTAAGATCAGAGTCCTCTGTTTTTTAGAAGGGTGATTGTTGTTGTACCAACACTGCTCAAAATATTTCTGCACTCCCTCCTTTCTCACATGAACAATAATATTGATCAATATTCATGTGAGAGGGAGGGGAATGCAAAAATAATTTTGGGAGTGCGGAAATATTTACCCTCTCACAAACTTGCAGTCATAAAAGGGGAATATCCTTTGTCTGCAGTAAGCATGACGTATTAGTGCAATTTTTCTTTGTTTGGATAACACACAACAAATAAGAAATAATCAAGTTGTCTTTTCTTTCATATTTCAATCTTATCCCTCATTCCAAAGTTATCTTATTGGCTATTGGCGTAAAGAGAATAATAACCGTTAGATTAGTGATATAAACGAGATTCAATCTAAACAAACATGTATATCAATCCATAGTGACTAATCTAATCCAAGCAGTTCAACTAAAGATTGAATCGAAAACCACCAAAGAAAAAGATGTTAGAATTATCTCCAAAGTTTCAGCAACTAAAATGGTCGGCATCAATTAGCTTAGAGCCAACTTTATAAAAAGTTGCTATCAGTTATCATGCTATGTAAGTTAATTTCTTAGGAAAATAATGTGTACATTATGTGAATGCCAAAGGTATTGGTCCATAACATAAGATGATTCTTTTTTTTTTTTTTTTTTTTTTTAAAGNTTTTTTTTTTTTTTTTATGTAACATTTACATACAGTTAGAAAATCACATGAAGTTGAGGGTAAAGAATTTCAGAATAACACCCTTTTGATCTGCAGAAACTGGGATACATTAAAAGTTTCTGCTATAATTTCATTCTTCAAACTTAAGTGATCTCTGTTATAAAATAAATAAAATGGCCAGTAAAATTAAAATTAAAATTGTAGAAAGTTGAGGTTGAGCTAAAATTAGGCAGTTATTGGGGATGTCCTACCCAATTGATCAAATTTTTTCCCCTTAAAAACCAAAGAAGAAAAGATGGTGACTTTCATTGGAGATTGAGAACCGACAGCTGTGAACCATGTGTTTCCACAGATTCCATCCTATGGTCCCAATACTAGCATTTTATTTTATTTTATTTTTTTACATTAAACAATCACCATCCTTCTTAATGCCTTAATCAACTCTTGGGGTAATTTATTTCTTATTATACAATGGAGTAAAGTAGTCCATTTGACATTGACTTATTATTCCATCGATCTCTAAAAGTTCTTTCTTGACCTTTTTGTCTCTTTAACAATATTTGAAACATAACCAACAAAAAGCAATGGCGAGAGCACAACATTTTATTTTATGAGGTACATTTTATTTGATGAGAGCACAACATAACCAACATTTTATTAAAAATATTTAAATTTCAATTTTAATCGGAGGAAAAATGTGTTTAACTAATCACTAAATAAATCATAAAGTATTGCGGGAGGAAATGAACAATAACACAAATTAATTTAAAAGTAGAAATCACACCAGAATTTGAAATAAGACAATCAAATAAAAGTTGAAAGAGTATATATACCAAATAAGTAACTTTACCAATTTTATTGCTAAATACTACTCACCTATACTACTATTTTCCTCTTTCCTTTTTCCTCCTTGCTTCACAAAAACAAAAGAATTAACTATATAAGCATATTCACCCAAACATCCCCTTTTTCTTCCTCTACAACAGTTCACCTCTTGCTAACAATCAATGGACCATTACAATCACTTATAATTCACCATTTTTGAAAATTAAAAATTAAAAAAAAAAAAAGAACACTTTAGTTGAGAAATGAGATTCTACCAACTAAAAAGTTCTTTCTCTCTCTTCCTTAATTATCTCTCTCTAAACTTTTCCTGTTAATCTCCACTACCTTACAAATCACAAATTCACAATGCTATTGTGACCTTACATAGATTCTGACAAATAGTGAGAGCATTTTTCCCACCTTCCCATCCAAAAAAAGCACAATTTTTTTTTTCAAAAAAAAAAAAAAAAAAAAAAAAAAAAAAATAAANATAGATTCTGACAAATAGTGAGAGCATTTTTCCCACCTTCCCATCCAAAAAAAGCACAATTTTTTTTTTCAAAAAAAAAAAAAAAAAAAAGTAAATTAAATTAAAGTTGACCATATTAAAGTGGGAAGGCATCATGTCAATATGAATCAAAAGTCAATCCCACCATCATCATTATCATCATCATCAACCCCTAGAAACTCCCACCGGAAAAACAAAAAATCAATTTAAAAAGTCAACCTTCACCGGTTTTTTTTTTAATAAAAAAAAGTCAACTCCCACCGGCGGCTGTAGCTGTACTACTACTACTTGTCAACCAAGGAAACTCCGAAGACGGCGAAAACTGATCTGAAAAACAATCACTCCCATCTGAGCCGTCGATTTGTTCAAACCCAACATAGAAATCATCATTTAGTAACAAATCAGATAACCCCATTTCATTATTTTCGTCTTCTTCTTTGATCATATCATCCCCTTCTGTTTTTGACTCTGACTTTTCAGTCAAAGGAGAGAGACTCGCAGCAGAGGGTGACGAGCATGTTGGCTGGTCAACGGTGGTTTCTGCGGCGGAGAGTGGTTTCTGACGTGTACTTCCGGCGAGTGAGTTACGGTGAGTTGGCATAGGGTGATTGTGTTCAGCTGTATATGTAACAATAAACATTTTAGGGTCTGATCTATTTCTTTCCACTTGTTTTCTAGCCAAACAACCCTTTGAGCTGCTGCATCTGTAGTATCCCCTGTTGTGTAATCAAAACAAATATTCAGTACAAAAGTCTAAACTATAATAAATAATCTCAAAATCAAAATTATACATATATATATATATATATAACATAAAGTATAGTTTTGGTTGGTGAATTTCTATTAATGGTTAGCTTCAATGAACATGCACTTGTTTAGTGGTTTCACTTTTAAAAGCAAAGTTTGGAGAAATGGGTTAAGATTTTGAGATTCTTTGTTCAGGAATTTTTGGCTACTTTATAAACCCAAATTAAAAATTAAAACAACAGTTTAAACACAAAATTCTTTAGCAGCATATTATTATTAGCTACTTTAGCATATGCTAAGAATTTGGAACTTTGTAAAATCCATATATAAAATGTATGTAGCAATTATTTGGGACTAATTTTTATTTTCCAAAACACCCAAATGGACCTAAACTTATGCAAAGACTAAGCACAAAAAAATAAAAGATTCGAAAGAAAATGAAATAATTAAATACAAATAAAAGTAAAATTAGTTTAATCATCTGACCTTGGATAAGGAGAGCCTTTGATGGGTTTTTGACCGTATTTTCTCCAAGCCCACATATCAGAGGAAAGACCTTCTGCTGGAACATGGCACACCTTCTTCATTAAATTCTTCCTGTTTTTTTTTTTTTAAATCAAAACAAAACCCATTAAAATTTTAGCAAATGGGTCTTCCTCAATTTCATACCGAAAAAAAAATATATATATTAAAAATAAAAAACAAACCTTTTTTTAGTTCTTTGAACATGGGAATTGGTACCACCAATAGTGGGAGAAGAAGCACCAAAAATGACTTGAGAAGGCTTAACTAATGTTCGAAGCTGAGGTTGTTGATGATGTTGCTGGTGTTGTTGATGATGATGATGGTGTTGTTCGATAACGCCGAAAGATCTGCCGGTGATAACAGAGGAAGGAGAAGAAACAGGGGAAACTAACGAAGCAGAGGAAATCGATTGAAAGCTGTTACTGTGAATGGTATTAGCAGAAGAGTTGTTATTATTATTTGTATTACTGCTATTATTATTATTATTATTATTATTATTATTGTTAAGAGGATTAGTAGAAGTAAACATGGGTTTACAAATATCTTGCAACTCTTGATGACCACCACCACCTAAAAACGACGTCGTTGAAGGGGAGTCAAACGGGTTATTCGAGAACTGAAAAAGTACTCCGGTTGAAGATGATGAACAACTGTTGTTTTCATTTGTGGGAGAGAAGCATGGTTGTATTTGCTGCTGTTGTGGCGGCGGAGGAGGGTGTAGATCTGTGGTGGAAGTGACGGCGGAAGTGGTGGTGCAGCAGCTGCGGACGACGGCGAGTAGATCCCAATCTGGAGGGTTTTCCATGAGAAGAGAGAGAAAGTTGAATAAAATTTGAGAAATGAAGAGAGAGAAAGAGGAGTGGAGAAGGAGACAAAGGAAGGCGCTGACTTTTGAAGGGTTGGGGGGATATAGGAGAGAGAATGAGATAATAAAAAGAGTGGAGGGTAGTGGGAGGAGATTTATATATATATAAAAGAAAATTTTAACAAAATGACATTTTAGGAGGATGTTTATATGGACACTTTTGTTTTTTTTTGAGGTCAATAAAATTTTATTTTATTTTTTTTATAAAAAAAAGAATTGGTATTTTAGTATGATTAGATTAATGTGTTTGTATTGTAAATAATTTTAGATTTTAGTGAGTATTTTATGGTGAATTTTGAATAAAGTGGTGTTTTTATTATCATTAACATAATTTTACTCGATTATTAGATGAGTTTGTAATGTTTTATATGTAGGTTGACTTAATTAATCTCTATTGCAAAGGTCATGCAACTCAACTATTAGATGAGTTACAACTTTTTCTTACATTTTATATTCCCTCGGTAATTTTTTTACTTGCTACATGTTAATTTCTTGCACTATTTATGTTGCAACTTTGATTCAATTTGGTGTCCAATGGGTAAGAAAAAATATAGTCATATGGGATCTTATTTGATTCGTCTCGATGTATATTTTTCAAATATATCATTTTTATAATTTTTTATTATACCAAACTCGAGATATCAATATTGTAAGTTGCGTTTTGGGAGATGCGAAAAAATAAATGTAGCAACTTAAAAAAGAAGGGGGTAGTATTTTTTTCATACATATTACTTAGCTTGTACACTTTTGAGCTATAATAGAGTTAATTTGAACATAACTAAATTGAAATGTGTTGAATTGACTAAAAAAGAATAGTTTTATAAAATACAGACGTAGCAGTCTGTTGAAGTCTATTAGCATGGTGAACTATAGAGAAGTACCATGAATTAAAATTATAATTATAATTTGGTTCAACCCTAATAAAATTCAAAAGGGAAAATAATTACGATGATAAGTTAAACAATGCCAAAATCTAATTAGAGTATAAAGCCTAATTTACTTATAAGTGGGAAAGCGGGGGATAAGAAGTACCCTATGTAAAAATTAGGCAAGTTGATAAAAAGTTTGAATTTTGGTGAAAATATATTTTTAATCAAAATAATAAGTTGGTAATAGGGAAGTGTGTAGAGAAAGGGAGGTACAACATTGTAGAGTGAATCTCTCTTTTTTTTTTTAAAAAAAAAAAAAAAAAAAAAAAAAAAAAAATTCTACTTTGGGTGGTATTAGTAAAATGGTAATGGGGGTTGACTTAGGAAATGTCAAAGGGGGTATAGTGGATTTTTGAGAAAGATGAGAGAAAAAAGCATAAACGCGGCTCAATGCTGGTGCTTGGGGGTGGGATTTTTCGGTGTTTGTTTTGGGTGTAAGTGGGTCCCATTGCCTCGTGAGTAAGGGGCATACCGACAAAAAGAAACGATGATGGGAGGAGAAGAAGTGGGTCCCACACGAGTTCCTCCCCTCCTTCGCCTTCTTGTGAAATGCCAAAGGAATAGTCCCCACATTTGCATTATGGCCCCCATTTTAAGATGGCCTCCTTTCTCCTTTACTATAGGTGTTTCAATTATTGTAGGTAGAGTAAGTAGTTAGTATTGAGTTATACTACTTAATGGTGAGGATTGTTGGTGGAGTATGAAATCTAATCCTAAACTTCAACAACCAATTTAATTTATTTTATTAATTGTTTAATAGGGCATCAACACTAATATGGCAACATGAATAAAGATACGGGTGGAAACTTATTCACCATTTCTGGTTGATGGTTCAATATAAAAAGTTATAGGCATCCACCACCCAAGCCCAATAGATCTCATGGTGAAAGGTGACGGAGTACTCTGGGACTTGACCATCACCTAATTTTGGATGTGCCGTAAGTTAACTCGCAACTCAACAAAAAATATAAATATATAAATTTGATTAACTCACAACTTTTTAAAGAAAAGAAAATCTTGAACGGTGGGACACTTTTTAGTGATTGGTATCCTTCCTCTACACTTGTAGAGATACGAAACGATACAACTATGAGGTGTGATAATCTAACATAACCACTAACTTTCACTCTAAAACTGTATTTTTGGTGAAAATTAAAGGGAGGAAATAAAGACGGTCTAGCAAGACTTGCTTGCATTAATGGTATACTTTGGTTGAAAAAAAAATCAAAGGTGATCATAATGTAATTGCGGAATGTTGTGAGGCGGCCAAATTGTACAACATCTAACTCTAAAAGATAGGATTTATTGGAAATTAGAACTGAGTGAGAAAAAAAATCTCACAGAGAACACACTCTAAAAATGTAAGAGATATACATAGTATTCCATAATTAAGTGCACACGACATATGTTGCTGCAAAATTAAATTTCTAACTTAATTACCGCCAAATAAACTACCTAACATCTAAATAGATAATACTTCGTAAATATAATAAAAATTATGATAATGAACTCTTAAACATCAAAAACACAGAAACCTACACACAAAATTAATACTCAATAAGTCTTGGTAAGACAGTCTTATCGGTAAGATCTCAACTATTGTAGACTACTTAACTATTGTGTTTAAATTTAAAATAAACTATAGTGGGTATTGAATATGTCGTAGCGCAGGGGGGGGAACCAAAAAGATTAGGGGCCGATAACAAATTAGTTCACTTATAAATAAAATTTCTATTTTAAAAACTAAATCAAAAAAAGTGGGGTGGGGGGGGGGTGGGGGGTGGGGGGGGCATGGACCCCCCTAGCTCCGCCCCTAGCACGGCGGAGTAGTATTTCTATCATGTTATCAAAAGAGAAGGGTTAAAACTCACATGTGAAGTGTGGTACATGAAAAATAGAAGATAGGTTAACACTTACCATAAGTTTAAGGGAACTTCTACTGTATAAGGAAACTCTCTCTAGCTGAGGGGGCGCCCTACCCCCGTATGAGACTCTCTTCAATGGGTGATGGTAGGCGGTAGCAGACCCTCTATTGAAAGGCAGCACATAATCCCAATTTCCCTACGGACGAAATAAATAGGATTGGTATACACTCGGAAACGCGAAATTAAAACTACAAGTCTATACCCAATTGTATGGTGATTCAAGACTGACTGTCGTGCCAATTATAAATTCCTTAGAAAATTAGAAACACTTGTTTGCATTAAGTGTACCTGGGAAGAGGAATATAGAAACCGGCAAAGGGAGTATAGAGACGTGAGAAGGGTGGGGTCGGTAAGGG
>PYUH01000044.1:4127701-4158605 GCA_016808085.1 Suaeda aralocaspica | reverse complement strand
AAAAAAAAAAAAAAAAAAAAAAAAAAACTACTTTGGGTGGTATTAGTAAAATGGTAATGGGGGTTGACTTAGGGAAATGTCAAAGGGGGTATAGTGGATTTTGTGAGAAGATGAGAGAAAAAAAGCATAAACGCGGCTCAATGCTGTGCTTGTGTTGGGGGTATTTTTTCGGTGTTTGTTTTGGGTGTAAGTGGGTCCCATTGCAGCTCGTGAGTAAGGGGCATACCGACAAAAAGAAAACGATGATGGGAGGGAGAAGAAGTGGGTCCCACACGAGTTCCTCCTCCTCCTTCGCCTTCTTGTGAAATGCCAAAGGAATAGTCCCCACATTTTGCATTTATGGCCCCCATTTTTAAGATGGGGCTCCTTTCTCCTTTACTATAGTGTTTTCAATTATGTATGGTAGATTTATAGTATTAGTGTTTATATTGTAGTTATACTACTTAATGGTGATGGATTGTTGGTGGAGTATGAAATCTAATCCTAAACTTCAACAACCAATTTAATTTATTTTTTTTTAATTAATTGTTTAATAAGGCATCAACACTAATATGGCAACATGATATAAAGATTACGGGTTGGAATCTTATTCACCATTTCTTTCTGGTTGGATGTGTTCAATATAAAAAGTTTATAGTGCATCCACACCTCAAGCCCAATAGATTCTCATGTGAAAGGTTTGACGGAGTATACTCTGGGACTTGACTCATCACCTTAATTTTTTGATTGCCTTATTAAGTTTAACTCGCAACTTCAACAAAAAAAAAATATATATATATATAAATTTGATTAACTCACAACTTTTTTTTAAAGAAAAGAAAAATCTTGAACGGTGGGACACTTTTTATGTGATTGTATTCCTTCCTCTACACTTGTAGAGATTACGAAACGATACAAACTATTAGGTGTGATAATCTAACATAACCACTAAACTTTTCACTCTAAAACTTGTATTTTTAGGTGAAAATTTAAAGGGAGGAAATAAATGACGGTCTTAGCAAGACTTGCTTGCATTAATTGGTATTACTTTGGTTGAAAAAAAAAAAATCAAAGGTGATCATGAATGTAATTGCTCGAATTTGTGTTAGGCGGCCCAAATTGTACATCATAACTCTTAAAATAGATAGGATTTTATTGGAAATTATTGAAACTTAGTGAGAAAAAAAAAATCTCATCAAGAGAACACACTCTAAAATGTATAGAGATATACATAGTATTCCATTTAATTAAGTGCACACGATCATATGTTGCTGCAAAATTAAATTTCTAACTTAATTACCGCCAAATAAACTACCTAACATTAATATCTAGATGAATACTTCGTAAAATAATAATAAAAATTATGATAATGAACTCTTAAACATCAAATTTAACACAGAAATCCTACACATCAAAATTAATACTCTAATAAGTCTTTGGTAAGACAGTCTTATCGGTAAGATCTCAACTATTTGTAGACTTACTTTAACTATTGTGTTTTATAATTTAATTAATATAACTATTTAGTGGTTATTGTATTAATATGTCGTAGTACGCAGGGGGGGAACCAAAAAAGTATTTTAAGGGGCCGATAACATAAGTTAGTCTACTTTATTAAATAAAATTTCTATTTTTTAACTAATTTTTTCAAAAAAAAATGTGGAGGTGGGGTGGGGGGTGGGGGGCATGGACCCCCCTTAGCTCCGCCCCTAGCACTGCGGAGTAGTATTTTCTATCTATGTTATCAAAAGAGAGTTATGTGTTAAAACTCACATGTGAAGTGTTGTACATTGATAAAATAGAAGATAGGTTAACACTTTACCATATAGTTTTAAGGTGGAACCTTCAATACTGTATAAGGTAAACTCTCTCTAGCTGAGGGTGCGCCCTAGCCCCGTATTGAAGACTATCTATTCAATGGGTAGATGTAGGCGGTAGCATTGACCCTCTATTGAAAGGCATGCACATAATTCCCAATTTTCCCTACTGACGAAATAAATAGGATTGTGTATACATCTGTGTAAAACTTGCTGAAATTTAAAACTACAAGTCTATAACCTCAATTGTATGTTTGTATTCAAGACTTGACTTGTCGTGCCAATTATAAATTCCTTAGAAAATTAGAAACACTTTGTTTGCATTAAGTTTTAACCTTGGAATATGAATATAGAAACCTTGCAAAGTATTATGATAATACTTTTATAATTTGGTGTATTTATAAATTTGGATAAGTTTGATGTTAATAATTTACTCAAAGATTGATAATTGATAAATAAATGGCGTTTTGTGCGACACTTGGCGTTTAATAAAAGCCAAAGGACTTTATACGTTATACCATTTGTTTATACTCGTATAACCAATCCCATCTACCTACCCAATACACGTATACTTCTTATATACGGATTTTATCTGTTCTTTTCCATGCCATGCGGATATAAATGCGTAATGTACTAACATGGCACTTGTTGCTATTGTTAATATCTTTTATTTGTTTCTTAAAAAATTACATGTACTTTGTTCATGTGTTACGTATTATTAGGGATAGGAATACATCAATACACATAATTTTTTATCATGTACTTTGAAATTTGTAAAATATTCTACATCAGAGAAGACAATAGTCGACTCGATCTAGTATACAAATTATACAAACTCGAATGTAACCAGCTGGTTTGGAACAAGAATTTAGATACATTTTAATAACAAATTGAAACACATTAACACAATGACCATGTTGCACTAGAATTACACTGATTCAATCCATGATAGAGTTTTCTTTATTTTTGAGCCTCAACTATAATCTAAGTTTTTCCTAACATTAAGCATTCAGTATGAACTGCTACATATCGTATCCTCGCGTGAAATAGTATGAAAAATTATTTTTTTTATTATGTTGATTGAATTAATCCCCTATTATTTCAGATATAAGGATTACGATCAACATTAAGGGCCTGTTTACTTCAGCTTAAAATCAGTTTATTTCAGTTCAATTCAGGTTAGTTCGGCTCGGTTCAACTCTTCTTATATTTTGCTACTCATTAATCCTTTATAAAAACTTTCAAGTTAATTCAACTGTTTTCAATTGAAGTAAACAGACCTACACAATTGCACAACTAACGAATAAACATATGCGCCTAATAGTATAGTAAGTGGGTAGGTGGGGCTGTGGGAGCTGTTTAGGGTGTGGGGGTGGGGGTGGGCGTGGGCGTGTGCCCCCCAAACATTAAGGGGATGCATGAACTAACTACAGTAAAAACTAATACCCTGACACATAGTAGTAGGTCCTACGCGCTGATAGGGGTGCACTGTGGATTACTACTAGCTTGCGGATTAGAAGATCCATTATTCCATTAATAATCCCTTTTTATCTATGATTCCCTTTATTTGTGATTGAGAATCCTATGATAAGGTTTTTGCGGTTGATATTGCTATATGCTAAATTTTTATTTTTATTTCCACTTATTCATGATTTTATTTTCATGTTAGTTGTTCATTCAAGGAAGTCGAAGTTGTAAGGCGAAAAATATGCAAAACACATGCTATGCTATAGTGTTCTTTGGGTTCCATTTTGGTCGATTATTTAGAAATAATTGTATATATATAGTGATAGGTCATTAAAAAGTCTTTTGTAGGAGATTTTTGAGCCAATGGATTTGTTCATTTCTTTTGAGTTTTGACAACATTGTTTGATTAGTGTAGCTCTAAAAAAAGTAACAGTGTATCTATCATAATGATTTCATGTATTAATAAATGATTTTTTATTAGTAATCTCTTTGGTTTAAGTTCAACTCATTTGTACTGCGTAGATTTATATATCTCACATTCTCAAGAATAATGTGTGTTGCGCTTTCATACACCCACCCATATTATCATATTGATATGCAACATCATGTTTTCAATACATACTTAATAATTAAAAAGTCAACAATATAAAAAATTTATATAAACTAACACTCGAAACAACGATATAACATACGTAAAGTACATTGACGCTTATATGAAATATCTTCGACAAGTGAAAACGAAACTTAAACAAATTAAAATGCAACAAGTTAATTAGATTAATGATACTTGATGAAGAGAATGGAAATACATTATAACAACTAGAGTGACAAAATCTACATACATAAAAAATATTTTTTACATGATGTAATCTAAAGACTATTACAGATGATACATAATATTCTATAGGATATACTTTTCGTAAATTTTCGAATATTAGTAGACATGAATACATTATACCTTTGTAACCTTATATTTATATATATATTGGTCAATGATATCACTCCAAATTAAAGCAAGAGCAGCTTCTCAATCTAAAATTTAATTAAACTGATAATTGATGTTGATCGATATGATCAAGAATAAGTTTTATATTCCATAACTCTATAAATGAAGTACAACATTTTAAGCTCGCTTATTAATATTAATTAATTTGGCTTAGCTTGAATTTGCAAACACGATACAGTGATACACAATCTTAACCTCTTAAATTAAATTAAGATGATATGCAAACTAGTAAAGATTGCATCTGAAAAAAGAAATGCAAAATCTAAGGCGGAGTATATATGTGGACTGATTTTATAGCATGAATGCATGATCATTTCAACTGTTTTATTAGTTTCCAACCAACTTATGATGTGGTTGCCCTAAACAGTTAACAGTTTAACACGCTTATAGGAGGTTATGTATGTTGAGACTATTTCAGCTATCTACTAATTAATTTGGGAGCATTTCCAATAAATTTTAATTTAAATTTGACAGCAAGCTATCTTTGTTTTAATAGGCTAAGCTAGCAGCTAGCTATACAAGCATGGATATTATTGTCATTAAATAATAAATTAACTTATTAATTAGCAATTACTTTAATCTAACTATAAACTCAGGTGTCTATTTTCTTACAGATCAGATCAAACAAGTATAGAAGAAAATTGTTTTGATTATACTTGTATCTCACATACAAGAGTCTTGTGAGTTGTGATACTAACTATAGTGGACTAGTAGTAGGACGCACATATTGCTACGCATAATTGCACGAAATGATATTTTTCATCTTTAAATGTGTACTAAAAAGCAATTAGCTTATAAGGATGGTTGATAGGCGTTACTATTGAGTTACAAATTAAAAATGGTTCGATATAACAAAACGATTAGACTACAATGTGCAACAAAATCTAAATTTTGATATATATGCCTGATCTATCATGCATGCAATATTTCTAACTACTACGTATTTGGGTTCTTACTTTAAACTAGTTACTGATAATGTGACATGATTCCTTCCTCGCCAATCAACTCGATAAGATAAGGGTAATGCTATGCATGACCCTAAGGGCGCGCTAAATATATATAAGCATTTAATATATTCTGCAATTGGTAATAATTTGTGAAATTAAAAAAAATAAAATTACGCGAGCACTAATGTAATTAGTGCTTCAATTGAAAAATTATTTATATATTAAGAACGAACCTTATACATAGTCCTTAGGATTATATTTAGCGTTTTCCATAAGATAAACTAAGAATTCTTACCAATTAATTATTTTCTATTTTGTATTTAGAGGGACTAGTCCATTACAATACGAATTACTTGCAAACAAAAATATACTCCCTATAGGAATGACATTATTGTAGAATACACATATTAATTAGCTTATGAGCCTGTTTAGTTGTATTTGAAAATGATAAGTACATCACTAATTACGCAACATATAAGCATGTTAGGTGCGTGTGAAAAAAAAAAAAAAACAGAGACTAGTCGTTAATATGTCAAGTAGAAGCAACCAAGTTTCCTCAAAGGCAAAAAGTACACCGTACATTTACGCCTCATAGACTAAAGAGTCGCTTTATAAAAGCCAATTAGCGGCTTAATTTACCCTCTTTTCATAAAACTTTAGTAATTAAATAATGTTTAGTCAAATCATAAAAAAATTCGTGGACTTTTTCTTTTACTGCATGTTTAGCCAAATTGTCATTTTTTTTCAAGTTCACACTAAAAACAAGTCCATTTTTGCTGAAGTACTATTAATACACACTTAGTTTGACGATTTCAACTAATTAAATTTAGATTCCAAAACTTACAATATACGTCATATACACAACAATCCAATTATATATCCTAATTAAAATGATTATTATTTATGATCCTTAATGACAGCAGTATGGGGACGATTAAATCAAACAACTTAGCCAGTTAATTTTCTAATTATAGGGATTAATTAGTCACGGTCCATATCCATACATGCATCTTTCACAATCATTTGAAATTAAATAAAATTAAATATAAATGATAATGGTAGTTATAATTTTATTATAAATATGTAATGCAGTCCACCTTTTAGACTCCGGCAAGATAAACTTTGCTCAATGCAACTGTTCAAGCTATAAATTGGTTGTACATCATGTCATTTTCTAGTGGATATTTTTTTATCGAGATATGGGTGTGATTATACACACTAATTCCAGCTTATTAACTCGAATTAAATTGCAAATACATATATTTAGAGGCAAGATCTTGTTGCAAATTATTATATTTGATTGTACCTTTTTTTTCCCCCTAATATAATGATTTAGATCAATGTCTTTAATTTAATTCGTTTGTTATATATGTGCATACAATCATATATACGGAGTACTTTGTAAAGAAGTTCTCGAATTCATGTGTGACAAGTCACACGGTACACACACCATTAGTTAATGGTGTAGTATGACGGTTTCCAAGTCTCTAATGATTAAATTGAATTATTACTCCATTATAATAAATATAACAAAAGAATCCGGCTCAATTGAATGAACATATATGTAATATATGTATTTAATTTTATTATATTGGTTGATTTTTTATTTATATACGTTATTTTTTTTTAATTTTATAAACAAAGGCCTAAGGTTACTATAAGAAGAAGGTGTTGCTCACTTTTTTTTCCCTTTACATATTGTTTAGGTACAACAAGTGGAAGTAATGAAAATCGTTTTCGAAATCTCTAACAGCTAGAAAAAAAATATTTACCCAAGTTATCTCTAACTTATATAAATGAATAAGGCTTGTGACTAATGCATTGCTTTTTTGAGCTTATTTAGATTGAACTGAATTCAAAGACATTAAACTGAACTTAAATTTTTTTTTTTAATATTACTTTTTTAAAAATAAAGTAAAACTAATTAAACTAGGGCTTGAATATGCGGTCTGAATTTGTGCTTTTGCAGTTTTGCACATGCACCAACAAGTACAAATACATCCTGTTCAAGGCATTAAATTTTGTGAGAGAGGCCCAAAACTTTAATTTAAGGCCCATAAATCATCAGGTCATCAATACGGGCATTAGGGCATACGGCTCGTGCAATTGTGTAATTTACTAATTTGCGTTAGCTTGTCTACTTATTATAATTACTCCTTTCGTTTTTTTAAGTTGCAACAATTCACTTTTCACACTTGCTGTGACTTATTTTTAACAATTTAAAACTCTAATTATATATTTGTATAAATTATAAAAAACTATATATTAATAAAGTGCACGCTAAGACGAACAAACAAGACTCATATTGACTATATTACTCTTTATACATTGATTATAAAATTAAATCAAAGCTTAAAAGATGAATAGTGCAACTTTTGAAATGTTGTAACTAAAAAAACGGAGGTAGTATTATTATTATTATTAGGATGTAGCTAACGAACGTCCCGTGGCGTTAAATAAACATTAAATAATTTTCTGAAATATTATTTATTTTAGAATTTAATTTAAGATTATGTATGTTCACGATGTAATTAATTATAATTTGAAATTGTTATTTTAACTTTTAGCATGTTTATCCAACGTCTCCAAAACGCTTGTTAGCTTTGTCTTTTTTATTATTACTTCATATTTTTTTGGGGTTTTCCTAAGATATACTCTTGTGGTTCTCACTTTTTTAAGGTGTGCCCTAAACTTTTATTTTTTTTCATAGTTGTGCCCCTAAACTAATCATTTTTTCTCAGTTGCACCTCTTAATTAATTTTTTTAAAGCCTTGACCAATTCGTATTCCTCCGTTAATTACTTGATTTTTGGATATTATTTTAATTTTATTCTGCTATACATAATTCCCTTAAACGCTTCATTTATGGGTTTTGGAACGATAATAATGAATGATATCAAATCATTAGGGTTTTGCATTGTATAATGTATATAAAATAATAATTTAAGACCTTAATAAACGGCAGCTTAACACTAGTTACTAGTTAGAAGTACATGCAAAAGTTAGTACTGATAGAAAATGATTAACATAGGGGTACAGCAGAAAAAAAAAAAAAAAAAAAGTTTAGTACACACTTTTAAAAAAGTGAAAATTACAAGGGCGTGGCTTAGAATTTTATTTTTTTTTGGTGAATACTTAATTTTATTTTGAATCCTGACCATGTTTTTTCAATTTATTTTCAAATCGGTTTGTGGTTTGGTGCATTTCACTAGTTCATGCATGAAGAGATTATATTCATTTTAGTAAATTTTATCTCTAAAGAATGTAACCTGAGGGCCTGTTTATTTCAGATGAAAACAGCTAAACTGAATTGAATGGAGTTGAACTAAGCTGAACTGAATAAAGTTGAGCTGAACTGAAAGTTTTTATTATGGATTAATGATTAACAAAATAAAAGAAGAGCCGAACTGAACTGAGTTAAACTGAACTAAGATGAGCTGAACTGAACTGATTTTAAGCTTAAGTAAACAGCCCCTAAGTTATAGCTCAAGTACCAAATTACTTTTTAAAGAAGGATATATTAGCTTTTCTGCTCTCTGGTGACCGTTTTTCAATCTTTCAAATTTATCAAGTTATTTGGGGCTCTCTTTTGACCATAGTGGCATCTGCCAAATTTTGTGGGCAAAAGTGTCAATTACGAACTATAAAACACGAAAATTTCCAAGACTTAGAGTTTTAATGTTTCAAAAACTCAAACATTCGGAAACATTTAGGAAAGTCTTCGTAAACGCTTCTGAAACTTATTTTAAAATCGAAAACGTTTCCTATAAGAGAAAAAGTCGTGTGATATTAAATGAAACATTTCATAAACTTTATGATTTACATATAAGCATTTTTTTTTACTATCCTTAAGGATATTTTCCATATGATATTACATACTATTGAATTGTAGAATTGACTTTTCCGTATAATGCCATTATTTTATTTTTATTCTATATGATACCATTGTTTAACAAAAAAATAACTCTACCATGTGGGATGAATTGAGAGTACCGCATGGAAAAATCAAATGATACCCTATAGAAAATCCTACAAATTTACAATGGTACCCCTCTGTCTATTTTACTTGCTATATTTACCTTTTCACATCTTTATATGGAGCAGTGACTAGTAAATCATTGTGATTTACTTTGCAGCATATATGTAAATAAAAAGTTGTATTGGGTTGTAACTGTTAGGGAGAGTTAAGTTACTAAAGGTGGATTGTGTTATGCGTGTGATGTTCAGCCCCATTTCATGCGGGTGTAGTTGGTAGATTTTACATGATTAAAAAATACAACAAGAATTTTTCAAGCTTTTTTGAGATATATATTATCAGATGTACCTTCTTCAAATGTACCTCAAATCAATAAAGCTTGTCTCAATAACTGTTAGAAGGCTACAAACAAGAGTTAACAACTATTTAGGGGATTAAAGTTTGGTTTTATTTTGGTTTTGGGGACTCAATTTTTTTTTTTGTCTTAGGGTTAGGAGACTAACTTAAACACCGTTAACTTGTATATCACATTAGCACTTTATTATCAAAGTACATCTCTTCCCCTTCTACAACTATGGCATGACAATAAATAAATAAATAATAATAATAATAAATGATTTCCCTTCTACGTACTATTACTACTAGAAATAAATATAGTTAAATTGTGAAGAAATTTTTACCGGAGTTGATATAATTTTGACTATAAATTGCGCTGGTAGTTTTATTTCCTTCTAATTTCATAGATGCCTTTGATAATGAATTATAATTTTTTTCGTTGAATTGTAAAAAAAAAAAAAAAAACTTAGGTGAGTAAAGTCTTAGTTATTATATTTATATGCATTCAATTTCAGGGCATGTTTACTTCATCTTAAAATCAGCTCAGCTCTTATTTTGCTATTCATTAATCCTTTATAAAAAAACTTCCAGTTCAGCTCAGCTATAATCAGTTCAGTTTAGTTCAGTTCAGCTGTTTTTATTTGATGTAAACAGGTCGTTAGCTTGTGTCTAATTTATCTCTAGTTATTGATAAGCAACTTCGATTTATATGTTGAAACAAATTTTCTATTTTTATTTACAGGTTTGATAATTTAATTGAAGAACATGGACAATCAACTTTAGGATGGGTTATAAGAAATTTATTTTAGATATTTAGTAACAGGATTTTGGAATAAGGATGAACAATTAGCTGTTTTTATATTATTTTTCTAATGTGGATTTGTACTAATAAATGTTTTTTTTTTTTTTTTTTTTTTTTTTTTTTTTTTTTTTTTTTAAAAATTTTTTTTTTTTTTTTTTTTTTTTTTTTTTTTTTTTTTTTTTTTAACATCAAAGTTAATGGGGTTTAATATCAGTCCCTTAAACCTAAACATATAAATTTGAGTCGCCAAAACCAAAGTAAAACCAAACTTTACTCCAGCTTAAAATTAGTTCAGTTCAGCTCTTCTCTTATTTTGCTATTCATTAATCCTTCATAAAAACTTTCAGTTTAGTTTAGCTTAATTTAGTTCAATTCAACTATTTTCAATTGAAGTAAACAAGACTTCTAGATGAGTGTTATGTCCTACAAACAAGTAGTGGTATATGAATACATGACGCCATGGTGATTTATAATGATAAAAACTTTTTTTTTTTAGATATATTTGAGGGTATATTGCAACTTTGAACACTTGTTTATACTTTATAGTGATTTTGATAAAAAATAAATAACATACAAGAAACTACACAACAAACATTTAACAATGTTATTTTTGCTCAACATCCGTCAACTCACGTCACCTAGCACTTTTTAAACAACACAACAACATTTTTACATATTTACCCATGTGATTTGCAAACTGGGAAATCACTGTGATTTCCTAGTATTTATCCCTTTATATGTAACTTATAAAATTAATATTTCGACTTTAATATAATAATTTTTTTTAAGAAATATACATGAGACTAATTAAATAAGATCACATGTGATTATATTTGTTGTTATGCATTAAAAGTCAAGGCCTCAAGGGGTATCCCATTTGGTATATCCGTTATTCCTTCATGTTAGTGGAAAATGGAAAATGGAAAGAACAAGTAAAACAATATGTAGAGAATAATCTTCATTGCATATATGTATATATTTTACATGAACCAATCTCCCTTATTTATATACATGAGTAACAAGTAAGTTTTTAAGAATATTAAGGGTCATCGTAAGTTACAAAAGAAGTCTAAAGTCATGGAGTTACAATGTTGTAAAGACATGGGGGTTAGTGGGTTATACATGGGGATAATTGATGAACATATGATTATATTTTTTGTGATTACATATGAGTATTTTATAAGACATGTGGTTATATTTTTTGTTATGCATTAAAAGTCAAGGCCTCAAGGGGTACCCCATTTGGTATATCCATTATTCCTTCATGTTAGTTAAAAATGGAAATTAAGGCTCTGTTCTCTTCACGGGATTACAATTCCGATCAATTCCATTCCATTCTCGGGTCATCCATTCCAATCCATTCTAATCCCGACAATATATTCTTGAAAATTTAAATCTTAATTAAAATTAAATTCTTAATTAAACTCTTGAAAATTTAAATCTTGACGACACAATAATGTTCATAACAAATTTGCTTTTTTTTTACTACATTTTTGTTACATAATAATTTACTGTAGATACAATATCCTTACAAGTAGATAAAGAAGTGTTTCAATTATCCTTGTATATTTGTTTCTCCTCTATATCATCATCATCTTGGAACCTCATATTTCCAGCACACACATTTTGCCATATTTCATCTGCAATATTTGCACGAATGTCTCGTATTAACATTGTTCGTGTTGGATTAGTGAAATCTAAATCAGCTACACGTTCAATATTTTGAGACCATGAGAAATTGGAATCCCTAACTTGTCTAATCGAATGAAATTATGTAAAGTGCATGTTGCCACAGTTATAGCCAATTGATACGTTTCTTCCATTTGTGGCATCATTCTTAAAATTTTCCACCCTTTTTTCAATACTCCAAAAATTCTTTCAACTGTATTGCGTAATAACAAATGTCGGTAATTAAAATTCTCTAATTTTCCATCTGGAGGACCACCAAAATCAACCACCATTGTTACAAAATATTAATAACTAATGATAATAATAATCCCGGCAATCTATTCCATTCTAATCCAATCTATTTCCAGCCAAATCCCGTAAAGAGAACATACCTAAATTCCAATTTAATGAAAAAAATAAAATTTTTTTGAATGTGAAGCCCAAAATCGCGAAATCCCCTTCCCGCTCAGAAAAGCATCTCCCTCTCACACTCAAAAACGAATTCTTCAATTTTCAATTTCATGTTCACCTCCATTTTCAACTTCCCTCTCCTTATTCTTTAATGGTGACCTGAAAACCACTATTCAAAACCCCCACATCTCCACCTCATCACCCTACACCAAATCCCACCACTACCATCATCAAAACCTCAATTCATCAATCATCTTCTTCAAGAGCTAATGGTGGCTCAATCACAAAACACCTTCTCTAAAACAATCTGTTCAATCTGTTACGAAGATCTTAAACCCATCGTTGAAGACCTTCAAGCCATCTCCGTTTGCGGCCATGTCTTTCACGAACTATGGTAATCACTCATTCAATCAATCTCTTCTTCTTTTGATTTGCATCGATTTTTGTGTAATTTTATTAATTTATTCGAAAATTGAAACCCTAGTTTACAGCAATGGTTTGGTTACTGCACCAACACGAAGAAGCAATCATGTCCTGTTTGTAAGCAAGGATGTAAAGACAAAGATGTCGGTCGACTTTACTTTCAATCGATCGGAGATCCAGTACTTTCGCAATCTCAAACTGAAGCTCAGAAATGCAGTAAAAATGGCGATGATGAATCGCCGGAGTTTTTGCGGTTTGAAGTTAAGAGATTGGAGGTTAAGCTTTCGGGACTTAATTCTGCTTTAGATTTGCATCAGAATGATCTTAAGCAAGTCAGTGATGAGGTAATCTATCATTTTAGTGTATCGATTTTTCGTGCATTTTTTAATTGAAATGTTATTGTATTGGTCATGAATTTGCTGTTTAATTTGAAAATGTTGATTTGTTATGTTAGTATGAAGTAATTTGGTGATTAGTGATTAAGTATTTGTGATTCTTTACATTTTCCATATGGATTTTGCGAAATTTGTATGAGCGAATGAACAATATTAGATTATTATCTAAATTGTTTTTGGATCTAGTGTTTGTATCGGTGATTGAGGTTATAGAGTTGGTTTTTTTTTTTTTTTTGATTATTTCAGCTGAAAACTTGCAAAGAGCAGTTATCTAAAGAAGTTGTGTTGAAGAATGAGGCATTGAGTCAAAGGGAGTGCATCCAAGCAATGCTTCAAACGAAGTCGAATGTGAGTTTATTGCTACTTCTTAAGTAGAATCTAGCTTTGGTGTGCAATGGCATAATCTAAAAATGTTTGGTGAGTTTTGATGTAGGATCTAGTGAAGTCGAATTTGGAATGTTCGAAGTTGAAGGAGAGGAATGTGGCACTAGTTAAAGAGATTGCTGCATTGAAATTGTGAGTACAAGTGTAGTGTGGTTGTGTATAGTTAACTTGTCGATGTTTGTTTGAGGGTAATCTTAGCATGACTCTTGTGTTTGTTTTTTGATTTTGACTTATGCTATCAGAGTGTCTGATTGTAATCTGGAGGAAGAGGAGATTGTAAAGCTTGCTACCGTTGGTAATGAAAGCAACAGCCAAGATGCGATTGATGTGCTCAAGAAGTCGTTGGTCATTCGTAACAAGTAAGTGGCGAGTGTTGAGTTCTTCTATTTGCAATTTCTGCTGATTTGCTTGTAATTTATTTTTCTGTTTCATGCCGTGACCTTTAGTTCATATCTTTCTCATCAAATTTTGCATAGTTATGTTAGCGTTATAGCTGGTGTGTAAAGGAGCTTAGTAAGTGCTAGGAAACCCTACAGTGACATTGAATCTGCGTTGCATAATTGACCTTGGTTTTGTGCACTACATATTAGATTGATTTTCTGACACTTCATGTGTTTATAACTCAGTAGCAAGTTTGAAATTTTACTACTCTTTAATAAGAAACTTATTGTTGATTATATTCTCAAATATTGAACTTGATATGTCCATGATGAATATTCCTTGATAACTTTCCTCCCCCCTCCTCTTTAAATATTTTGTAATAGGATTCATCTAATCTCTAATTATTAAATCTTGAAGTCCGAATGTTAGCTTGGAAGTCACTACTTAGTAGTTATCTAAGTGGTTTGAATTTCACAGCATAGTTCTACATTAAGTTCCTAGAGAGTAGCATCAGTTCTTGTCTTCCTGTGACTGGCAGTTTTCTGGAGAATCAGTTTCAACTTCCTCTTTAATCCATTTGTTGTCTTCTGCTGTTCTTTGAGTTAGGGGCACATTGACTCAAAATGACAACATTCTACTATGGATTGGGGTTCTTAATCGCCACCTGTGTTAGCTGCTGGGTTCATCTCTTATCAGATTCCATTAAAATTGCAATTTCCAAAGCTCGCTTAAAGTTTAGCTGTGAAAATTGAAATTGATGTGTTTTATTTAGATATATTTTTAGAAGTTTTCTCTACAAAAAGGACAATGTTTTGGTCTTTATTTTTTTAGTTGTTAGATATAGTGTTCTCTCTTCACCCTGCCCCTTCTACTGTTGGAATTTCATTTATATTCTCTTTAAGCGCCAAAAAAAGATCATTTAGATTACACCACAAGCATCTGCAGTCGCTTAAAGGTAATTATGCATTGTACTTTTGGACGTATTTTCAAGTCACTTCTGTTTTGTCCACTTAAATCTAATTTTTTCAACTAAATTCAATTAAAGGCCACTTACGTTGTGTTGGGATTGCTTTAGTCCACTAGTGTTGTTAGTTTGTATCTAATGATATCATGGAGAGAAAGTTCAAGAGTCTAAAAATGAAAAATGAAATGTTTTATGTGAGATGTCTTTACTTAAATTTTTATTTGGTTTAGGGGAATATGGGCTGTGGCTTAATTCTTAATAATTTTTACAAAAATTAAATTAGCGAGATGACATGCTGTCTCAACTATCAACATCTTCTTTTAGTTTTATTTTCGGTTCATCTTAGTTGAGACTTTGCCCATTTAGTTCAATTTGATTCAAATTAATTCAGTCCTAAAGAGTGTGCCTAGTTTAATTCCCTCAGGGATCAATGTCCACTTTAACTTGATACTTTATGAGATTTTACCTTTTTCCTTCAACCTGATATTTTATTTCTATTGTGCATCACTTGTTTTATTGATTTTTCTAGTACCGGTAATAGAGAATAAACTTTTGGATTTCATTTTTTTTGAAGGAGCTACAAAGAATTGATGGCAAAATGCAATACTCTGGGGAGAGGAGAAGCTCGTTCTCTGAAAAAGCTCGAGAAAGCAAAAGATAAAATAATAAAGCTCAAAGTAAGTAAAACGATCCTTTTATGAACTTTTGTTGGAGGCGGTCATAAACTATGGTCCATGATATCAAACATTCAAACTCTATCTAGGTGATTGATTATTCTTTGCACTTTTCCATTTCTATCCAATATTGTGCTCTAAAATAGTAGTGGATGACAATGAAAATCTAAAAAAAAACAAGATCCTGTGGGGTGAGTTAATGTTAGTGTATTACCATGGTCCATGGATATTGACAAGGGAAATTCTTGCTATTTTGTATAGTTCATTCCTATTGCTGCCTATTACAGTATTACCTAACAAGCTGTTAATGCTTTATAACAATTAGCTGTTGGTGTCTGTGATCTGATTTATATTCAATTCTATTACCGCTAGACTAGAGTCCAGCAACTGGAAAGAACAATCGAAGAAAAAGAGAATGAAGCATTAGGGTCCTTGAAATCTTCCAAGAAAAGAAATTGTGATGATGTAACCTTGCCTAATGCTAATAAACACACAAATTCTTCACATGGATTCAAGAATTCACCTGTTGAGGAGAAGGGCAAATCCCCTACATCAGTGATTGATTTGGATAATGAGGAAAATAATGAACCTTATGTGGTGAAGGAAAATAAAAAGGATGCCAGTGTCAAATCTAGAGATGACAGCCGAACACTTCAACATATGGAAATGAGAGAGTATGACTGTTTAATTGATGATGAGGATGAACCGCATAAGTTAAGAACTGTTAATGCTCCTCCGAGAGCTGATAATGGCAAGGAAGGAAGTTATAAGAAGTTATTTATATCCGTTGATTTTGATGATAAGGTTGATCTGATGCAACATTCAAACCACCAATGTGGATCGTCAGGCATTAGGAATGAAGTGCTCATTGATCATTCTGCTGCGAAAGAAGCTTCAGGGCTGGGGCTCCAAGACATAAAACAAGTTCAACCTTCTTACAAGTCTGTTCCAGAAACCTTTTCTTCGATTCCCCTAGCTGAGCCGGGTATGTGATTACTGGTGCAAATCTTGATCTATAGACAATTCTAATCTTATGGGTCTATCTGACAATTGGAAACTACAATTATATGGAATCATAATAAGATTAAATATTCTACTAGAGTATACTATAATTATATTTCGTTTAACATCTCCAGGAAATCGATGTTTTACTGGAGGGTTGCTTGGACCGGATGGAGCTAACAGGTACCTGGGAAAATGGTGCAAGAGGACACAGAACAAGCCACCATTGGGATCAAGTAGGGATGTGGATTCTTTGATCACTGTGGGAGCAGACGGACGCGGTGGTAGGGTTAAAGTGCTGAGATCTCCTTATGAGACTTCTATGGTATGGCTTCTTTTGTGTTTAATACTTTAGCAGTCTATGGATATTTGTGCATAAATTTAAATCAGAAGTAGAGCTGCTTAGGACTTGCATGTTAATATGCGACACATAATAACTAGTATGGTTTTTTTTTTCCTTTCTGGGGCTTTAGGCTAGTAAAATTAAAAGTTTCATAAGAGTTTCAAGAGTGCTGTTTTGATTTTAACAAATTTGTGAGCGGTCAATTTCCTTATTGCTGAAGAGGCACTTAACATAGATGGTCGTATATTATATAGCTAAAACTTAAAACTTCTTTATCCAGAGAACAATACAATTTAGTGCTCTTAGCTAGTTAGCTAAATGCATTTATAATCTGAACGCAGGAGGCAAAGGACAGCATTGTTTCCGCAAAGAGAGTCAAGCTTGGAGCAAAATCAAGCAGCTCGCAGTCTGGGTGTCAGCAAATAGACCATTTTTTTAGGAAGGCAAACAATTAGATCTTACGGATCAGAATGATGGTGTGGTGGTTGGACAGCATGTTTCTCTTGGATTCAATTACCCTCCTAAAGAGATAGTGATCAATGGGAAATTTTTGTCTCTATAGGCTTTCTTGTAGGACAGCAAAATGTATACTGGGTGGTCTTAATTTAATGTGTTGTAACAAGTTTTTTGATTTCGTTGAATTCCCAGGTGCAGTTTTTACATCCTAGAAAGGGAAGTGTTGATGGAAGGTGATCAATCACGAAACACTCCTTCCATCGTTAGGTGTCTTTAATTCTTCACCCATGTTTGGGACTTTGAATGTATAGCCATTGATAGTTAGCCTAGCATTGAAAGCACAAGTAGAGGCTCTGAAATCAGATGTTCCTTTGTATAGTGCAGAGAAATTGTTAAGACTGTGAGGGATGCTATATCCATATCACAGTTTCTGTACAGAATTTAACCTAAATTCATTTTTGTTCACAATTTTCTATGTTGATCATGCCAAAATCTCATCTCATTTCATCATTTAATTCTCTCTTCACATCAAAATTCATATGTTACCTTCATTTTTTTTTTCATTGATTATATGTTATCTTCATTACCGTAATAAATTTGCTTATGTTAAAGAAAACACAGCATCACGTCATGCCATTGGTTAATGATTTGCTTAAATACTTCGTATGTTGGCATGTGAAAATTGCGATAAGTCTAGTTATACTGTTGTAGACTACAGTCTACAGTTGCTTGTTTCAAACATACACCAATTATACCGCGTGGAAAGAGTATGATCAAATTCTTCAAAGTCAACCTTTTTTTTTTTGGTCAAGCAATTAAAGGTTTCAAGTTGCATAAAGCATAGATTTTGTGTAAATGGGCACAACAATTTAATTCCTAAAAACATATGTTGGGACAAAATAATCTTTCGAAGACCAAAATTAAATTGAATTGTCTAAAATGAGAAGAGATTTGGATAAGAAATCTGTCTCATATGGTTTGCTATTGACATATGACCGTGTCTTTGGTTGCATTGAATTATAAAAAAATATACAGAAGATTATGAAAGATTTGCTTCAGTTTTGTTGATTGAATGTGCGACAAAATGTACCTAGTAAAGTTAAATTTGTAAGATTTTAGAATGTTGGACCAAACTGACCAGATCAATTTGGATTACTAAACCATGTTTGGTCCTCAACCAAGGACCATTTCAATTATGAAGTTATATGTTTTGTTCGTATGAAAAATAACAAGTCTCTAGTTAGACTATCTTATGGTAAAATCATAAACTATTTATAGATTTTTTTAAATTAGAATTATTGATTTAATTAATATAGTTCAACCTCACCTCTTTATCCGATATGAGATAACTTACTAGTGTAAATCACATGGGGTTCAACACTCCCCCTCACTAGTGAGTGTCCTTGAAATTAGAGCACACCAGAAGGCACAATAAGAGGCCCGAATAACCTGGACCCTGATACCATGTTAGGTTTCATGTTAAAGATAAATAAACCTGGGCAATCCAACAAGTAGGAGGAGAGTCAAACCGGTCCACAAGCCCAAGGAGCTTCCATCCTAAAACCAATTGGCAATAGGAGGAGTAACTCTTAGGCCTATAAACTAGTTCAACCTCACCTCTTTATCTGATATAAGACAACTCACTAGCGTAAATCACATGGGGTTCAACAGTTTTATAGGTTTTGAGCTTTGGTCGAAAGAAAGAATTATTTAAAGTACCAACTATAGGCTATTTATTTTTGAAGATATTAACTACGCAGTATATATTATTACAAATAGATATTAACTTTGGAGAAAACTATATCTATATACCGAGTAAAATACCCACACTTAATTAAAAGAAAAAAACAGTGTAGCGAAATCCTACTCAACATGAGATATACTATGAACTATGTATATTTACATTCATATTATTAGTAATACCTAGTAGGTACATAGATGTAACCTTGTCCATCAACTCTAAGGGTCTTATATGTCACAGGTTTATAAGATCATAGTTACTCTACGTAGTATTAAATTAGCTACATACATCCTATAGGTGAAAATATATTCCTAGACCATTTTTGACACTGTAACACTATATTACTTGGAATAATATTCGTAGCTATTTGTACTAATTTAACGTGTTATTTCTGATTGAATACTTATGGAATAAAAGACCAGTTAAAATTACTATTTTTTACTTTAAAAAAGAATTACGATGTCAAAGATATTGACGCACAGCTACATTCGATGTCTTCCTCGTAACAAATTCCAAAATTGACATTAGAAAATACTCATTTAATTATGCTCTATAGAAGATTTGAGAATATTGATATTACACAATGTTAGATTCACATTAAACATTGAACGAGTATTTGTGGAGTACTGGAGTGAATTTCGGAATTTCTTACAAGTAGAATACTTCCTTTGTTTAAAGATAGTGACAAAGTAGCGAGATGAGAAAGTCATTTTAGCCAAGTTTTTACCTAATACTTAGCTACCTATACTAAGGGCCTATTTACTTCGGCGGAAAACAGTTTAACTGAGCTGGACTGAAATGATTGGAATTGAACTGAACTGAACTGAACTGAAAGTTTATATTATGGTTTGTAAAAAGATCTGAGCTGAACATGAATCAATTGAAGCTCAACTAAGCTGAACTGATTTTAAATTGAAGTAAACATGTTCTTACAAGTTACAAAGAGTCAAATATCCTAATTGTATGTCTCATTTGTATGACAATTTATTTTACGAGTAGTATTATTATTGGAAAGCATTAGAATTTATAAATTTCAATTCAGTTTTAGCGAGTTTTGAGTTAGCATTTTGTTTTTAATTAACTATTTTAGTGCGGTATAATCATGTTTAATTCAATCTAAATATGTTAACAATAGCATGCCTAATAGTTACGACAATAATAATTTTATCTAACGAAAATAATTGTTACAAAAATGGAACATGATATTTTAACAAATTATACAATAGAGCAGGTGATTTGAACTTTGAATTTGTTGACAAACAGAATCAAAGTCCTTAAATATCTGTCTCAGAATTCCATATGTAAGAATCCTAAAGCTCATCCGTATGAATACGAGGTTTTTCATGTTAGAATTACTTTATCTATCGGACTAGTGACGTACTATTGCTTTCCAACATTTTTCTCAGCTCACAATATTTCCTTCACAAATGATATGCAATAATAATCTCATACAAATTCCTGGGAGAATACTATGGAGTAGTAGTTGATTGTTCCTTTACAAAATTTCATGAATACGGACTACTACGTACGTATTCGCTTTAATTTGTTTTACTTAAAAGGTAAAACATCAACGTTGTGTCACTTGTGTGCTTTTGTTCGATTTGCCTAAACCTATATATCAGACAATGAGATAAATAACATTTTTGTAAGTAGTAGCTTTCAAAAAAAATTAATTAAGGATATTTGTGATGAAAATATACGTTAATAATTATCAAATAAAATCAACCAAGCACTCAAAAAAATAAAAAATTAAGGAAGTCAGAGACCATAAAATTTAAATGTAATTATCAGAAAAGGAAGTGTCACAAACATAGACATACATGCGACATTCTTTAACGACCACAATTACATCATTTAAATTTTTGCACTATTTTTCTATCTCACGCGAACCATCTAATCATTCTAATCTGTATGCAATTAAGACTAAATACAGTCATTCATGATTAATATTACTTGTACGAAGTATTTAGTATTTCGTATATATTCTAAACATGTACATTCTAATTAAAAATCTATGTTGTAAAATTGTTGATCTTGTGTAGCTGAATAAAGCTATACCATATGCTATAAAAGATGGTCACAGTTGTTCCCAACGTCAAAGTCCACCAACAGATAATATTAATGTACTACAATTGTTTTTTTTTATTTGCAATAAAAGGATACCTTTTGTCAAAAATAAAAATACATTAGTGACAAATAAAAAGAAACAGAAATAGTATTAAAAAATAATGCATTAACACAAATAATCTAGCTAACAAGATCTTGTCCCATAAAAGGTTATTTACTTTGATCACGTGTATGACAATATACATACAAGTTACGCGAACAACACAAGAAGTCTTTGTTCTTTTGAGTCATAAAGGGCTAAATTAAATTTAAATTAATACAATATGTTCATTCAAAATCATCGATCGAATTATTAAACTCAAATGAACCAAACCAAATCGAATAGAACCAAATATAGACCTTAATAAGAAGTGTAGATGGACTGATCGAATTGAATTTAAATAAATATAATATATTCACTCAAAAATCACCAAATTAATTAAATTTATTAGGACTAAACAAAAAGAAATCGAGTTGAGTCACAAATAAGTCTTAAAAAACACGGCCCAACAAAATCACAAACATAAATCACAGTGTACGATTACAAAGGGACAGGTAAATTTATATTGTGTTGAATTTGTAGAATATGAATCCACTTTATGACTTTTATATATCTCTACTTTCTTTGAATTGGTAGCCTAATACAATTGAACAACTATGATCTCAATTCTCAAATAATATCCATATGTTTTGTTGACTTCATATTTACAATTTCCTTCTTTTAAAAAGAAAAGGAAATAAATACTACTGCGAGTAGTAGGTCAAAAGTCAAAACTACTTGAAAGTACAAAGCTCATGAGAACATTTGTAAAGTACGTTGCAGCTAATTATAACTATCAAAATCTTACGTGATCATTATTACTGTCTTTTTGTGAGCCTTTACTAAACTAATGCTGATATATATATATATATAGGTACTGACCATAATAAACTATAAATTAATTAAAATAATTATTTGAGCATTAATTAGTTAAATTTTGATCCAGGTGTTAGCTCTATTACATGATTAGATGGAAACTGAGTTGTTAGTTGATAATCATATATATGATGGAAACTGATAATTACCGTATAGCATCGTAATTTACTTATAAATGTAACGAAGATGATAGTGAAACGCTGAAAGCCACTACCATATAAGAGTATAGAACTGGTAATCCCATTGACAACTGTTTGTTTATACTTTATTATTATTATTATTATTATTATTATTATTATTATTATTATTATTATTATTATTATTACTACGTAGTATTATGTTTGATCAAAATTATCTAGCAATCTGAAAACTCTACATGATGTCTCTTATGTTGATCAATTTATGTGGCTTAGCCTCGAATTTTAAGCTACTAATTAAGGATAAATTCGTATAATTTATATGCATGTTGGCATAGATATAATGATTAATGAAAAATAGATGGATTTATATTATGTGCTTGTTGTATGCTTGTATACTATACAGTACATATGCTTTATGTTGATAACTTACGTCTTACATTACACAATGTATGTGAGATTAGATCAAGGTAAAAGTAGCATAACAAATTCATTAACCCGTTTCTCCGCATGGCTTTTGTCGTAAATACAAGTGGAAAAAAAAAACACGTAAATTTAATGAAGTCAAGTTCTTTTCCTTTTTTTTTTTGTTTGGAAGTTAGTGAAGATTTATTTAATTATTTTAAATTTGAAGGATCTATAGTAATTTATTTATTTACTTCGATGTAATTGTAATTTACATTCATTTAATAGGTCAATAAGTTCTATAATACAAAAACCGAAAATTGCAAAGTGACAATAATTTTATTAATACCGATGGCACCGAGTTACAAAAGATTTTGAATATATATATATATAATATCACCTCTTTTCTAGGATGAGTTTCTAAGTAGCTTCCATGTAAATGAGAACAGGAATACCAAGACATTATAAAGCATTTAAGCCCATTGTTTAAGCAAAACTACGTACTAACAGCCTATTGTTTAAGTTAATAAATCCTAATATCAAGTTTAAAATACCACATGATTAGAATTATAAACGTACCAATAAAAAAATAATAACAATTGTAGACCAAAGAACAAGGAAATAACAAAATATGTGTAAAAAAAAAAAAAGAATTTACAAGGTTACCTTTATCTTCTCCCAAGTAATTGACGACAAGGTACGGGAATGCCAAATTAAACTTCCCTACTACATAGTACTAATCACTATCTCCTGAACTTAATAATTAATTAATTAAGAGTTTAAGACTATCACTTTCTAAAAACAATTAGTAATTATCCACTGTTGACTCATAATACTCCTATTATCTTAATTATTGATGAACTTTTGACTTGTCCTAGATCACGCCCAATTCAATGTGGTAAATTTTTTCATAACGTACCGTTCAAACACATTTTTTTACAAAAAATTATTTGTAATTTACTTTTAGTATTTTATATTGCCTCTCCATTTTTTAATATAATATATAAATTATTTTTGCGTCTCAAATCTTATCCACTGTTCCTTTTTTATTGGAATTTTTAAGCGCATAGTATGGCGAGCCTGAAGCTACGTACACATTTTTAGCCCCAAGCATAGTTGGACTCTCATGCGAGGAGGCGTGATGGAGTATATAAACTATTCATGGTCTTTAATCATTAGTTTAAACTTTTGGCTGAGTTAATCCTCTAATATTTTCCCATGCTAAGTACAAAGAACTTCCTTTATCTCAAAAATAAGTTCAAACGGTTCACTTTTCAAACACAACAATATAAATTACAGTCAAATCGACGATGTATCAAACATTCATATATATATATTCCTCATCTTTAACACTACTTCAATTTAGTTGCCTCATTAATCTAATTGCAATGAGCTTTTGCAACGGTTTTTTTGGAGTTGCAAAAAGTCTTGTGTAGTAGTGAAATTGATTTAGTTGCCTCATTAATTAATTGTGTGATCATGTGTTAAATTACAAATAAAACAAAGTGTATCTTGTAACCTATTTAGTCAATCTAACCTCTACCTACCCCATATTAGTTAAATACTACAAGTATATTATTTTTGCATCCAAAAAAAAAAATATTATTTCATTTGTTGGTTTAAATCTTGAAGCACTACCACATAAGTTGGAAGCTAGCTAGAAAATTCGTTGTTACGTATTTGTAGAATTTAGGGAAGACCATTCACCAAATTACAAGTAAAATAATTTACATTCCACTACTAATTGTACTTGTACCTATCAACTTCGAAAATTATTGTCGTGCTTACCCCGGGAGGGAAAAATATATTAATGTTACGACTTCAAGTTCAATACCAAGGTAAAAATGCTTTAGTATCATAACTCAATAAGGAAAGGATTCTACATGGCAAGTTGGCAACATTCCTAGTTTCCTACCTACCATATGAAGTAAATGCAAACAATAATGACATGTTATTCTTCTGCTTAGACTATAAGGAATATAATAGGGTTCAAACTTTATATCGTGAATGTTTTACAAATTCATCATCTATGTGGTTATGTGTCATCGTCTTTATTAGAGGACCAATTCAACCAAAAATTTAAGATAACCAATTTAATCAAAAGTTTAAGCTAATAATTGAGGCTCGAGAATAGTTTGTATACTCTATCAGTTTTATGCATGGAAACTTGACCAAGTAAAATCACAACCGGAAAATTCCGGTTAAAAATAGGGTCGAAAGATCAACTACAAGGCAGTTTAAAAAGTTAAATTTTATTAAGTAGTTTATAACAATTTAACCTAATAAGACAAAAAACGCAACATTAGAAAAGCTAAGTCAACAAGAGGCGTGCAATTGGAGACGGGCTTGGATGTGCAAGTATACAGTACTCAAGTCAAAGAAACAAGTGAACCACCAACTGTATAAATGACTCTTTTTCAACAGATAGGATTAGCATTGCCAGTTGCCACATAGGCACATAGCGCAATAAGCGCAGATTTGATAAACGTATTAAACACTTCATACTTGTTCATTATGATGAAGCTATCAACTTTTGAATTTTTAACAATAATCATATGAAATCCAACAATGTTTATGTTTTTTATTTTCTCTAAGTTAAAAATTGTAAATCAGTTTCGATTATAAGCTTTTAATTTATGTACTCCGTCAATATACAGAATACATATTATTTATTAGCAATATGGTTTACCTCTAACAAGCTAAGTAAAAATTATAACTTAATTAATTTATTACAATTATAAGACGTAGAAAGTATTTATTCTATAAAAATCCAATAATGTAGGAATTCCTATGTTAAAGTCAACGTAGAAATCAAAGTCAACATATCCTTCGTGTATTTTTCCACGTACACCACGCATGGTAACACATTCCTTCCAATCTTGCTGGGGAAGACTGAGAAATTAGATTACTTTCTTTTGCCCCAACAGTACAAGTGATCAATATATACTCCAAAATGTGCCCTATCATATCGGGGTGTACCAGCAATGCGATCTTTTTCACACTAAAAGTCAATCAACTATAGAGACTAGTCAAGGCTTAAATTAGTTGTAATTAAGGGAATGTCCTTATTATCTTGATCGAGCTCATGTAATCAAAACTTATTGACCACCAGAGACTAGTAGATGGGTTAGAGATTTCCTTATCCGATCTTTTCCCGTATGTCGCTTAACTCCCATATTCGACCTACAAATAGTACATATCCATCGTAAGAAGTTACAAAGATTAAAGTTTAGTTAGGGTTCAATTCTTTATCCTAATTGCCTTTGCACAAATGGATTCAAGTTCAAACAGATGATACATGTACATGAGCTAAATCGTACGTAATATTAATTAAGTACAAGCATACAACATAATAATAGAATTTTCTCCTTGTTGGTGGATTTAGAGTGCATCCGTAAGGCCTGTTTACTTCAACTGAAAACAACTGAATTGATTGTAGCTAAACTGAACTGAAAGTTTTTATAAAGGATTAATGATTAGCAAAATAAAAGAAGAGTTGAACTGAACGGAGCTGAGCTGAACTAAACGGAAGTAAACTGAATTGAACTGATTTTAAGCTGAACTAAACAGGCTCGTACTGTACATAGAAGTCAATGGTAAACTTCAATAAAATAATAGGGTACCCTAATAAATAACACTAAAGACATTTTAATTAAAAAGAGTCAAATTACTGATTAGTTATAGTATGATCTAATATGCCACGATAGAACTAAGGCCCTGTTCTCTTTAACTTATTTTTACTTATTTGAACTTATTTTTGTTGATTTGAACTTATTTTTGCTGAACTGAACTTATTTTAACTTATCTAAACTTATTTTTACTGAACTGGACTTATTTCTGCTGAAATCATTAACAATTTATTAAGGATTGAAACTGATTTTTGCTAAACTGATTTATTAAGGACTGAAATTATTTTTGCTGAATATAAGTAAAAATAAGAGGAGAAGAACAGGACCTAAGTTGTTTAGCCATCTTAGGCAAAGTTTTCAGTTAGCTAACAAAGTCTTTACAAACAAATGAGAATATAAATCTATCATTTTCTATGAGTTTCATGAATGACTTGCATTCAACACAATTTTCTCTTTGGGCCTGTTTACTCCAGCTTAACATCAGTTCAATTCAATTCAACTCGATTCGGTTCACTTTATTTCGGCTCATCTTTTATTTTGCTACTCATTAATCCTTCATGAAAAACTTTCAATTTAGTTCAGCTGAAAACAGTTGAACAGAACAGAACTGAACCGAATTGAACCGAACCAAACAGAAATTTTTTATGAATGATTAATGAATAGCAAAATAAGAGAAGAACTGAACCAAACTGAGCTGAACCGAATTAAAATGATCGAACTGAACGGATTTTAATCTGAAGTAAATATGCCCTTAGTCATGTAATTTTCTCATTTGGTAATAATTCCAAATGAAGTATTGACCTAGCTAGTTGTAAAGCGAAGACCGTAGACCGTAGTAGATCTATATACAAGATATATGCTCGGTATTGTTAGATTTGATTCCTATATCATAAAGCTAAAGTTTATTCTGATCCATATCTATTTATATAGTCCGTACTAGCTATTTTTAAGGCCTTCAACATAGCCTTATGTTGTTGTTGTAAACAGAGCCGGGGCTAAAATAATGTAATTTTTATAGGGCTCTGTGTAACTTCTTAAAATGAGGCCCTTTTTCTAATAAATACCCAATTTTATTTGGTAAATAAAATTTGCTATATTATACTCGACAAAAATGATTAAAAAATTAAGCTAATGAAAAATTGGTAGATAGACAATGGTTTGAATGGATAATCAATTCTATTTTAGAATGATGATAATTGTTTATTGTTTATAGAAGATAAAAAAAGTTTGAGAATGAGGATAAAAAAAATGAGAATTTGGGGAAACGATAATAAATTAAAGTTAAAAATTTGATCTAATGATAAATTGGGAGGTGAAAACGAGAACATTTGATGCATTGTGATAGTTGGGAACTTGGGACCTTTGAAGTATTTCCAAGGAAAAACTAAAAAATTAATAATGAAAGGAATTGAACTTGGTACTTTGGTGTATACTCATAATACTTTAACCATTACTCCAACAATAATTTTGTGCTATTTTATGAAACTAATAACTATATGAAGTTGAGGGCCCCTGTTCCGTCGACCACCCCGCACACCCCGTAAACCACCCCTAATTGTAAAAACAATGATGTACTTCGAATTAATGTAAGTATCAACATAGTTAGCAAATCTGCGGCCCAATTGGCTTTTCTATAGTAATGGTCGAACAAATGCTTCCAACCTAGATTTATAATAAACGTCTTGAATGGCCGAATATAACAATCAATATATGAGCAAATGTAAAAACTTGCTTAATGACCATTATCTTTACACATGCAATTACACTATACTATCTTATATCGTATTCACAAGTACAATTAATGTTTGAATTATTGTCATATACTGGATGATTATCTATTCTGTTGACTAAATTAGTCATTTCAATTACTCCGTATTATTTTCACAAGCCGACTAATTATAAAAGAGGTTATTATATGTAAGCAAGTTTAGTTATTCCTTCGTACTTGTTACCTGTAATAGAGTATCAATGAGAGGGGCCTGTTTACTTCAGCTTAAAATCCGTTCAGTTCAATTCAGTTCAGCTCAACTCTTCTCTTATTTTACTATTCATAATTAATCATTCATAAAAAACTTTCAGTTCAATTTAGCTGTTTTCAATTGAAATAAACAGGCCCGAAGTACTTGTGCCGTCCAAACCGTAGAGAAAAGATTGTAAAAGTCGTTTTCTACAATTAGAAAGTTTGACTCTAAGTGACTTTCAAGAAAACATATAATGGATACACATGGCAAATAGAGAAACAATTTGACTTGAATGCCTAACATTCTACAACTATAATGAGCAGTACGGAGTATATATAGAGTAAAAAAGGGACAACTGTAACAATTAAAAATTTTTAAACCGAAAAGTGAAAAGGGAAGAAAAGGACCACCATACATTTGATACGAGTAAATACAATTAACAAAGTAACAAAGTATGAGAATTTAGACAATATGCAAGCATTTACGCGGTTAGCCTGCTCTCACTGACTCAATTACTACAAGATCTCAAATTAAAGGATGTTTGCTTTGCACCATTTATGTGTTTGTCATATTCTTTCTATGTTCCACATTTTACTTGATTTTTTTTTGTTTACATTCATTCCCTTTGTAGTCATCTAGTCATCACTCATCGGTCATGCACCATTTGATCCATTTTTAATACAATGGAAATTGCCAATTGTGCTATATTATTATATGTAATTTGTAGCTACTAGCCGGTCCATAGTACATAGCGGTTTTTAAAATGAGATACAAGATTACAAGAACAATAGGTTAGGGTTCTAAAAAATGTCTTTAATGCATTATATTTGATTATCGATTCATTTTATTGGTCTTGTTAAAACTTTTTTATTCTAAAAACTAAGTATGTTTTTGAAATTAGATTAATTAGTACTGCATTTGCTCCTTCTTGTTGGTTGAACCTTATATTTGTTGCTTACTCTTATGCTCAATAATGAGTATATTATATTTATACAATTATTCCTTCTTAGAACTGATCTATCCTCCTCTCGCCTTGGGTTTCAAGTTATAATAATTGGAGTCAGAATCTCTTGTATCACAAATGTGTGCCACCAAATTTTATTAGTCCACCTCATAAAAATAACCACTTTTTATTTTGTATAAAGAAAAATTAAAAATAATTTCTATCTCTTACTTTATTGATGGGGTGGACTAATAATATTCAATGGCATACATCGTGGTACACAAATTTGGGGCAGCATTTGTAACCATTATTTTACAATGCATTTGTCCGTGGGAATATTGGACTAGAGGATACTTATATATCAAGAGGATATGATAAATCTAGCTATATATAGTTTATACTACATATATGTATTCATGAATAAAAGGCGAATATAATAAATCTATAAGCAAGAAAAAAAGGATAACCTTTTTGTATCTATTTTTGTGAATGGACAGAAAAAAATAACTATTTTTAGGATATGAAAAGAGAAATTAAGGTTCCTCCAGTATACTAGGGTATGGAAGTAGAACTTTAGAAGGCAATTATCTTCATAAGATGAAATGAGTCATTTAAGATAAAACACTCATTTCATTTAGAGGGAATAATGAAGTCCTCACTCCTCACCCATAAAATGTATGATTCCTATAGAGTTTTAAAACGTATGATCAAATAACTAATATTCAAGAATATAGTAAAGAGAAATTAAAAAGAGTCTTTTTTCATTCAATTTTTCTTGACATAATTAAATGTTACGTATCAGATTTATGTAAGCCTTTTCATCTCATCTCATGCAATGCTATAGTAAGCATCGTGTGCAACACTGCAATGTAATGACCATGCAATACCAAATATAATATTATAGGAAGACCCTCCAAATATAAGTTTTCAGTATTTTTAATTAAACGTAAATATGACAGTATGGAAGTGGGCCGAAATTAAAGTTAATACTCATATTTGACATAAAAATCAATTAAAAGCGAAACATGATTCAATTGCTTAAAAAAAATTTTGAGCATTCCCAAATAACGAGTAAGTAAATACAATAGTATTGAACAATGAATATTATGCATCTCCAGTCTATATTTGAGAGTTCTTAACAAATATTGGGCATGGGCAATCTACTGTTTTTTGGTTTTACATCATCGTTGACATTAAGTAAAAAATTTATATCTCATGAGCCAGACGAAACTGGTTGCTTTTCTTATTTTTAGGCTATATTTTACAGTACATTTTAATTAGTCATCTTAGATAAGTGGATATATACTTAATTAAATTTTTATCAGTCTTAATTCTCGTTATTATTAAGTTCAAACGTGTAATAGAAAGGCATAATTCATGTGATTTTTTCATTCTACAAGATATGCAAAGAAGTCTAAAAAGAACACCACACGTGCAGTTTCTCCTTCTCACGTGCTTTATGAAAAGGTAAATAAAGACGCAAGCAATTACGGTATAATAATGGGACGGTTGCATACATTTTAATTTTATTGAGGACCCCCATTTGCATGAAGGTTATTTCCTTGCTTTCTAATACAGAATTTTTTCTCTCCTTTTTTTTTTTTTTTTTTTTTTTGGGGTTTTTAATAAAAAGTTT
>PYUH01000044.1:4104018-4127230 GCA_016808085.1 Suaeda aralocaspica | reverse complement strand
TTTTTTTTTTTTTTTTTTGGAGGTTCTAATAAAAAGTTTAGACATGGACTTTTCATTCAATATTTTCCTATAAATACTCCACACCTAATTTCTTCATCCTTGGTCATAACAACAAAAATTCCTTCATTATTCTATAAATATTATTATATTATCTTCTAGTTTCCTTATACCCAAACAAACACCAAACCCCATAAAAATTAAACTAAACTAATTATTACTAAAAAAACAAGTACAAAAGAATAAATCTTCTTTAATTTGTTTTAAAGTGTGAAAGAAAAAAAAATGGATTCCTCAAAGAACAATGATGCTTATGATAATGATCAACTTCTCTCAACCATCGCCACCAACAACGGTCACGGCGAAGATGTGGAATATTTTGAAGGGTGGAAAGCTTATGACAATGATCCTTATCACCCTTCTAAAAATCCTAATGGTGTTATCCAAATGGGACTTGCTGAAAATCAGGTTTAGTTCTTTTAATTAATTTCTACGTACTGTTGTTATATATAATGTAACGTAATTAACTACTACTAATTAATTCCATGCAAATATATATATATATATATATATATATATTATGGTATAATTACTAAACATATCAAAGTGTTATGTATGTTAATGCATGCAGCTTTGCTTTGATTTGATCAAAGATTGGATACTGAAAAATCCACAAGCCTCCATTTGTACGAATGAAGGCATCGACAAGTTCACTGAAATTGCTATTTTCCAAGATTACCATGGCTTACCCGAGTTTCGTTCTGTAAGTTTTTGTAATTCTTCTAATAACAGATAACTTACTAGCTAGCTAGGTCATGAATATATATTTACTTAATTACTACAATAATACGATATGTCAGTCAGTAACGTATCATACAACAAATAATGCTTTTAATTAAATTGTTTAATTATGTTCGTTGCAAATTATTATAATGGCCATAATAACGTACAATTAGCTTACGACGATCACAATTAAAATTTTCTTCCATAAATCATATAATATTATATATGCTTTTGTAACAAAACTCATCTATTTCTCATGTAAAGGAGCGACAATTAGCAACATATTTATCGAATGCTAATAATTATTATTAATTGTCTATATATATTTTTCGCTGTTTTCATTTATAGGCTGTTGCAAATTTCATGGGGAAAACGAGAGGAGATAGGGTAAGTTTCGAGCCGAAAAGAATAGTGATGAGCGGAGGAGCCACCGGAGCCGATGAGACTATCATCCATTGTTTGGCAAATCCCGGAGAAGCCTTTTTGGTCCCCTCTCCTTATTATCCAGCGTAAGTATATGACAGTTCATCATTATCCTTTTTTGGAAATAAATTCTTCAAGTTAGTAGAATTTTCATGACTTTTGTAGCACAAAGTAGGTCAATTTGTTCTTATTTATTAATTGATGGGTTGTTAAGGGGTGCAATTCCACATTTCCACTAGGTTCAATATCCTTTTTTTATAGACCAAGTTCTTAAGTTTAGTGTATAATTGTATCACAGTTCTTTACTAATTTATACCGTCGTAAAATTTATAAAGAAGGAAATAAAGTATTATCACTATTTTATAGTTGGTTGTTAATTTTTTTTTCCCATGCGTCATGCATGCATTAGTGTAAATATAAAGGTTATTAACATCCTTAGATGATATTACTTAACACAATAGAATAATTAATAGTGTTGTAATAAAATGGATAATCTCTAAATTAAACTTAGATAAGTCAATACATGATTTCAACTTGGACTAAAGAGTAATTTCAGCATTTGACTTCATTAGGTATAAGTAATAGAATTGACCAAGATTGGTCAAATTAAAGTGCATGGCCACGTAATAAGACAATACTATACGCGTATTATAAAATTCTTTTTGAATTATTTATTGAAGTTGCATACACTACAAAGTCTACAACTTTCAACTATAAACCAAGTTCCATTCCAACCATTCCAACTTAAATTGATGTGTCAAATTAAGGAGATAGCTGTTGCAAAATTGATAATAACCTACTTAATTAGTGGTGTACAACTTAGCAAGTTGCTGCAAACCGTAACCCTTTTATGTTGTTCATTTTTTGGCCGCTATTTCCGAATATATATCCTAGGTCTTTTCTTAATTTACATGGTTTCCCAAAAATCTAAAATCTTAGGTTACATCAATTAGGATGAAGAATCTATCACATGCATATAGTTTTCCATATTATCAAATATCAACTATTTGGGTGGTCTTGATCGAATGGTTTGTTTATCAAATTATATACGTACACGAAACTATATATTACGTATATAATATGGTAATTGATCAATTATAATTTCATATCGATAATTTTAAATAACTGTACTTTTGTTTTAAAACGTAAAAATCAGCTAAATTTCGCATTGACTACGTGTATATATATATATATACTAGTATACATATAATAACAAACATTTGCTTTTAATTAAATTAAAACCTTTTTTGTTTAGTGATGTATTTGTCGTGTAATTGTCAAAAGAATGTTAGCAGACAAAGGGGTTTCTTGTCTCCAAGAACAAATTAACATGTCCTAATTAATTTAACGTGTAGGGAACAAAAAATTTAGAAAGTGATCTCTTATTTTGACTAATGCAAGCTTTGTCATTTTCATGCAGATTTAACCGTGATCTAGGGTGGAGAACTAGGGTTAAAATAATTCCAATTACATGTGATAGTTGGAATAACTACCAAATTAGAGAAGAAGCCTTAAACTCAGCTTATGAAGAAGCTCAAAAGAAGGAAATCAGGGTTAAGGGAATTATCATCACAAACCCTTCTAACCCCTTAGGAACGGTCCTAGATTTCGACACGTTAAAAATATTGGTGAACTTTGTGAATGACAGAAGAATTCACTTAGTTTGTGAAGAGATTTATGCAGCAACCGTGTTTAAATTGCCAAGGTACATTAGTGTGGCTGAGGTTATAAAGGACATGCCTCATGTTAACCGTGATCTTTTTCATATCATCTATAGTTTGTCCAAGGACTTAGGTATGCCCGGTTTCCGAGTTGGGGTGGTGTACTCCTACAATGATCAAGTTGTGACCTCCGCTCGTAGGATGTCGAGTTTTGGGCTTGTGTCGTCGCAGACACAACATATGTTGGCCGCATTACTGTCTGATGATGATTTCATTACAAGTTACCTAGTCAAGAGCAAAGAAAGACTATCACAAAGGTATACACTAGACTAATAAATGAGCTATAAATCAATTTATCAAGGTCGTAGAATTCTAATACATGTAAACATTTGTTACATTATCATCTTACACGTACAATTGAATGTTATAGAGTCTACATACTTACTTAAATATTTAATTAATAATTACACTACAAATAATTAAAATTTCGAAACTAACTCTAATGCAGGCATCATCACTTGACAAGTGAGCTAGCCAAAGTTGGAATCGAGTGCCTGAAGACCAATGCAGGGCTATTCGTATGGATGGATTTACGACACTTACTGAAGGATTCGACAATGGAGGAAGAACTGAAGTTGTGGAGAGTGATCATAAATGATGTAAAAATAAACGTATCACCAGGCTCATCATTCCACTGCAATGAGCCAGGATGGTTTAGGGTATGTTTCGCCAACATGGATGATGCAACAGTGGACATCTCCCTAAAGAGAATCAAGACCTTTGTAAAGCGCGAAAAGAAGGAAGAAAACACAAAACCTCCTCTTAAGAAGAGGAAGGAGATGATGAAACTAGGTCGCTTAAGCTTCAATAGTCGAAGATTCGAGGAAAGTCCATTGTTATCACCTCATTCTCCAATTACTCAATCTCCATTAGTTAAAGCCAGAACCTAATAATAATATAAACCAATTCACTAGTACGTACTATATATATGTGTGTGTTTGTATGTTTTTGTTTTTATTTTGGGGCTATAAATAACTTAGAAGCTTAATTAAGTGAGTTTCTAACTACTTATTAATTATTTTTCTGATTACACAGTAGATTGATGATAACTGGTTAGTTGTCAATTTGATTAAGTTATTAAGTGTAAGGAGTCAATTGTATGCTGTGTAATTAGGGTTGATATAGTGTAAGAGAAGTCATTAGTATGGTGTCTTTTGTTTTTTTTTTTTTTTTTCCCCCTGAAATTGGGGGTTAGGTGATGTAATTTAATTAAGTGTACGTGTGTTTACTTGGTCATGTGGGTGCTGACCAGTGATCAAGTTAATGCCCCAAAATATTCTCTATTATTGAAATCAATTATAATGATGGTTATAAACTGTATTGATATGTTAATTATCTTTTATTCAATTATTCTACCTTGATGTTGATATGTTATTACTGTACCTATGATTATAATTTTATAATTAAGGTCATTTGCCCTTATTTAGGTCATAAATTAAACTAATGAAATCTTGGACTGCCTGATCCAGCCCACTAACCACTAAGCCCATTGGTCTTGGTATTATTGTAATTACACATTATTGTGTTTCGGAACTTGATTAATGTATGTGGAAAGAAATGGAAAGTCCAACTATAAAAAAAAAAAAAAAGTGTAACAAAGCAAAACTATATACAAAAATAACTAGTTTTCACTTGTTTAACGGTTTATATTAAGTTATATTACAAAGTTGTACATTGATTGATTGACTTAATGAAGAAATCGTTGAAATTAAATTGTTAAATTTCTTAGTTTCCCAAAATTTTCTAAAGAATAATTGTGAAAAACATAGATGAGATAATTATAACTATAAGAATTTTAAAACATTTACATGTTTTACTTTTCCACTTATTATCTATAATATGATCAATTAGGATACCTGGTGAAAAAATTGAAATTAAATTAACAACTACGCTATATATATATATTAAGCTAAACCATTGTTTTTTTTTTTTTTTGAAAAAAAAAAAAGAGAAAACTAGTCATTTGTTGCGCCTGTGTTCGCTTCGGCAGCCCGTCATGATAAATTACGGGCCTCATTCCAATATCAGTTCACGAGACTTAAGTCCTTTTTTGGGCTTTCTCTTTTGTGGCCTAAGTTTATGTGACTAATAACATTGAGGCCCATGGTCTATCCAAACTCTAGCAATACTTATTGAATACAAAGAACAACATTCATTTCGATCCCGTCCTAGTTCTCAATCATTTCGAAAGTCTAATTAATATTTTAACTTATTAAGTACCATCCTAATGGTAAATTCTAAGGGTCTATTTACTTCAATTTCAAATCAATTCAATTCAATTCAGCTCTTCTTTTATTTTGCTACTCATTAATCTTTTATAAAAAAAACTCTCAGTTCAGTTCAATTCATCTCCAATCAGTTTAGTTCAAAGTCTGTTTACTTCAGCTGAAAACAGTTGAACGAACTAAAGTGAGCTGAAAGTTTTTATTATTGTTTTTAAAGAAGAGCTTAGTTTAATTGAATTGAACTGATTTTAAGCTAAAGTAAACAGGCTCTAAGTGAACACAATTGGTTTGTCATAAGTCTCTAATTTTTATATTTTAACAATCAGGCTAATTGTACAATTTTATTTGAAATTTATCTTAAAATGTGGATGACATGGACTAAAGGTTCTAAAAAGATGTCTTGTCATCTCTAACTTGATATGCCTTGTGGCTTTATTGAAGGAAAAAAAATTACCCTTTTTGATACCACACTTTTGTACAACGTGAGTGTATTAGATTAATAGATTCATGGGTGATTCAATTCTTTTCAAATCAATATTCATGTGCTCAAGACTTAAATTAAACTAACATATTTTTTAAAAATTCAGAATTTATACTCTCCTTATGTTATTTTAGTTGTACCTTTTTAATTTTTTTTCTTTGACAAAAAATTTCCAACAGTTACAACAAAAAAAAATCGATCTATCTTATTTTGTTATATTATCTAAAAATTTATGGATACAATATTGAGAGTAATACATAGATGTAGGGGTGTTCAATCGGTTTGATATGATCCGAACCAGGCTGAATAGTTGACCTTTTCGGATCGGTTTAAATGTGATCCGGACCACGTCGAATTAGATAATCGGATATCCAATGATCCAAAAAAAGTTTATAAAATAAAAGGTTGATTTGAAAATAATACAAAACTACTAAATTTAATGAAATAATCCGACCCGATCCAAAATATGCGTGATCTGATCCGAGAAGTCGGATTTTTCAAGTGTTTTGGATATTTCAAATACCCGGCAATGGAAAAAGTGTGATTTGTTTCCAATCCGACAAGTCTTGAGTATCCTGTCCGAAATATCCGAAACTAAAAATCATAAAAATTATCGACTTTTTTCGAGTCACGGGTTTGATTAATCGGATCGGATTAGTTTGAATAGCCCTACATAGATGTGCTTAACACAACAATAATTAGTGTAATACATACCTCATGGTTGTTATAAAGGAATTAGTACTTGTATATTACTCATACCAAGATTCATCTTTTTTTTTTTTTTTACGTAGTTCATTTGTCAAATACACTATATAGTTAAGTGTGTTTGGCTGGTAACAATCTTGAAATGAGTAACCTCGTGAGAAGCTTCCCAAGGTGTGCATAAGTGACGTCATAATATGCCAGAAAAATTTGTTTTAGTTTAAAGTTATCTAGTGATCCAATAAAAGAAGGCATTGACTTAGATAACGGTAGCTTATAGTATTAAAATTGAAATTGTAGATTAGCATCAACATTAATGACATAATCAAAGGAATAATGTTATAATGTAATATGAACAAAATTATGCACAATACCAAATACCAACAAATCTACTTAATTATCTACTCCAATAATAGGCCAGGGTTTTGCTTCCAAAATGCTACGTGGTCCATGAAGAAAGCTACACCATCAGAATGGCACATTCTCGACTAAGGTTAAGATCGTGACTTATTGACTTTGCCTTTTGTATTATTATTGCTTTATAGTATCATTAAGATTATATATACTTTGTATTACGTACATAAGATTAGTATTTTAATTGTATATAATAGAGTCGTAGTTTATTTGGAATTGCTTAATTTGTCAACCGTGTCACATTTTTTGGAGCAATTGAAACTATAATATACATCGCATAATACAAATCATATATTGACATTGCAATCATTCTAAAGACATATAAATTAAATGTGAGACCATGGATTACTACACTGTCTTCGTCAAACAACTCTTGTGTTCTTCTAGCAGCCACCAAATTCATTCTTTCCATCTCCATCATCTTATCGTCATCCTCCATATAATAATCGATCAAATGGCAAAAAATTTTAATTTTTTTTTTGTTAAATAAATAAATATACTACGTAAAAACAATTTGTCTCCTTTTCATACATAAGCAAGTTACATACACCTCACGCATAGTCACACACCATACTCCTTTGTTCTTTTATGGCAACGCTTTGAGACACTATTGTCGTCTATTGAAGCAATACTATCTGGATAATTCTATATATGCATCACCATTTGATAAATCCTAAATTAAAATCAATCATGCTTCACCAACGCTAAATCATCTTTTAGTTGAGGTGGTCTTTTAACAAAGTATTAGAGTCGACTAATTGATAAAAATGCTATGAGTTAGGATAGTAATGAAGACGACATGACAAGAAAGTCAAAAATTCAATCAAGTTTCATCCACTATTGTTACTTCAGTACATAGTGAAATACATATATTATGAAAATTCTTCGGTGGCCGTTTGATATATCTAATTATATATTAGAAACGGCCACCAAAATTTATATATGTTATATATCTAATTATATATTAATAATGGAGCTCATATAGTAATATTAATTCCTTTTGCAAAATCATTATAGATAATAAAAAAACGCTTTCATGATTTTTTTTATATTTATAAAAAATTATTTCTACTTATCATCTATTTTTACAAGTATGTTATGAATTATTGTGAAAAAAATGTATAAAAAAATATATTTTATATTTTGAAAAATAATACTAATATAATGTTTAAAAATGCCCATATAGTTACTTTGAATGAAATATAATTATGTATTTAGTTGATAGAACTTTGGCGGCCGTTTCTCGAACTTAAAATTAGTTCAGTTCTGCTCCAATCAGTTCAGTTTAGTTCAACTCAGCTCCAATCGGTTCAATTCAGCTCAGCTAAGCTCAACTCTTCTTCAGAAACCATAATAAATACTTTCAGAATTTCAGTTGAGTTCGGCTCATCTCCAATCAATTTAATTCAGTTGTTTTCAGCTGAATAAACAGTCTCTACCAAGTAATTTTACCTACTACTAAGTAGGTTTTCCGTCATAGGCAACCATAAGTATTTGACATCATGATATAGAAATTGACCTTCATATATAAACCTCGCTCTCCCATCCCATCTTTCCAAACAAAAATAAGATATACTTCGTATATATATATATTTTTTATAGAATACAAAAATAAAATATATGAGCTGGAATTATTCGCATTTTTGTGGTTGAACGAATGCAAAGACGACATGTTTTGGGGTTTTATAATTTAATTAGCTTTACTATATTGAGTAGGGTGGTGATCAATGATAAATATTTGTGGCTGATAAAATTTCTAGATATTAATGAGACCCACCAAAATATAATTGATGAGAATTTGATTTGTTAAATAATCATCTTTTTTAAGTGTATTAACCGACCATTGATATTGCATGCATGTATTGTCTTTCTATTGTTTTAGATTTTACGTTAGTGACAATTGACAACGACGTCAGATTTTCCTGCTTTATTTCTCCTTGTTTTCAATAACACCCCCTTCTTTTCACCCGAAACATAAACAATTCCTTGTTTTCTTTATTTGCTTCTTTTGCATTAAAATTATATTTGTATAGTTGGAAGTACAAATTATGGTCTAGCTAGCTCAATCAAGTGGGAGCTAATGAAATTTTTGGAAGTGAGTGAAATTGGATCAATAATGTATGATTTGCATGGATTTTTAATCATGTAATTTTGTGTGCACTAAAAAAAAATGCTCCGACACATCTTCACGTACACTTTAATATAAAAATTTATAGCTTAAAATCTTATAAATGTCAAAAAGATTACTGAAAATCAAAGCACTCCTTTTACAATCGAAATGCATGAAGCACTTTATCGCTCTTCTGGATGTAATTGGAACACCCCTTTTGTAAAACTAGTACAAAAATAGCATCGTAGTGCATATTCAATTACCCCACATTAAATAACAATATATACATGGAGCAATATTCCCAATTGGCTACATCTACATTTCTAAACAAAATTTTGTAATTAAAATAGAAATTTCATTATCATCCAAACACAAACTGCAAAACAACTTAATTATGAATAGATTGGCCTTGCTAGCAAACCAAAACAGTGCTACTTCAACTCATGCATGTTCCATAAGACAATCGGTTCGTTGTCTATTTTTGGATATATATATTTCAACGGTTTTCATACAGGTTGCTTGATATTATGATTGAATTGGCAATATACAATTACTCCAAATTTTCCAATTCATAAAAATTTAAACTTATTTTTAAGTTTCTAATACTAAATGATGAAAGTAAACAAGAGGTTATACTCCATCCTTATAATCATCACAATTAAATGTAATATTTATTTAATAGAGTCAAACTAGAAAAATATGTTGACTTTTTTCACCACTTAACCATGTACAATTGTACAAATGTATTTCGTATAATTTTATAACGTGAATAAATTAATTAAATTAAAAGAGGTGTTAAAGGAATTGTAGACTTGTAGGAGTACTTTTCAGCCGTATGTGAGTATGTGACCACAGCAATAACAAAAGTGGGCTTAGATATTGGCTTTTGGATGAGTTAGCTTGATATTCAAGCATGTTACTTGCTGGCTGCTTGTGTAGTCAGTCCATGATGACGTCCAAGTTCCAACTCTCTTTTACATAGAAACTCTTATTAATTAGTGTTCCATACTAATCTTTTTTATCTTATTTGAGCTACTCCGTCAATTGGATTACATTAAAATGAAATTTATTGAATTGATTATTAAAAAATTAACTCTTTGTAAAGCTACGGTAACGGCTTGAATTAAAAAATAGAAATAAGTTCAAAGAATATATTCTTTTTTATTCTAAATTAACATTATTGTTAATTAGCCCGATCTTCAAAAGTTTACCATCCGAATCTTGATCGAGTATGGCAAAATTTTAACTCAATCCAAGTTTACAAAGGAAAATAAAATAAAATCAAAGTGTTGATTTTGTAGAATTAATAAAATGGGCTACGATTGGCTAATAGTTAACCATGGTGGAGGATTTATTTGGGGTCCTACATTGATGTGAGTGTACCAAGTAAAAGCAAAAAAAACAGCCTATATTGAAAAGGTTTCTGTGATTCTAACCATACGAACATTACAAGAATGGAAATAGAATTGAATTGTAATCTCAAGTGATCATGGAATTAAATAGTGAATAAAATGCATGGAAAAACAACTTGTGCATGAAATGTCCCACAAAAGCCACAAACATCATCTTATTTAGAAGTAAGTGGTGGGCATTGTGGTTTGTGGCCTACGACCCACCCCGTGAACTTGTCCTTTTTTAATTTTAAGCCCTCAACTGACCAAGAGGCAAGAGAGGTTGAAACCTCGAGACGGAAAGTAAGGTTTTTTTATCTTTTGAATTAAGCCTAAATAATAATCTTTTAAATCAAACCGAATAATCATGATAGGATGGTCAACAAACTAAGATTCCTTATTTCGACTTAGATAAAATCTTTTTTTTTCTATATATATATAGACAAATAGGTTGAGAGACGATTAAACATTTTAAATATATATATATATATATATATAAGTTAAGCTCCTCCTATATCATACATTTGCTTATTAGCATAATAGGATTTAGCATAAATTAATTAACTTTGAAATTAAAATCAACAATTCAAAATTGATATTGTTGTTAAGATAACATAATTGAAGTATTGTATAAATGCATGCATGATAAGTGGTAAGTACTCCGATCCCTTTTCTTATACTTCTATAAATTTTCACATGGGTAACATATTTGATACTTGTAGCCATTTAAAGTACTCCGTATAGTAGAACATAAAACAACAAAATTCACATCAGAATTCTTCAAGAAAATGAACAAGAAGACAACAAAATTTACTGCATACATGACCTTACATCTCTGAAGAGATTCTTTTTCCATCACCCTTAGGAAAATCAATTTACAAAGAAGGTTCAAATTGAAAATCATCAAGATCAAAATATCCTTCGAATTACATGTAACTACCAGGCTTACTACCAAAAATAAATACATAAGGTACTATATATACAGTAGTACACACAATTGATCATAAAGTTCATAATCAGCTATTCAACAAGACATGAAAAAAACAAGCATGAATTTAATTACTATATACAAATTGCATTCTCTGCTCGATAATCAAATCATTTGCTCCGATCTCCCCACATATAGCGATAACAACAACTAAAATCCATCTTCAATCGATAAATGTAGGGGACGTAATAATCCTCATTGTAATTGAACAAAGTCCAATTACTAGTGAAATAGAGGACGATTTTTTGGCTTTTCAAAATACAATAATTTTCTATCCTTTTTCTTAAAATTATAGTCTTCCATCATCTTCAAAACGGAAGATATGTCACATGTCCTCAACAAATAGTACAAGCATTAGGATTTTCTTCAATGCTTTGGACATGGTAATATGTAGTCATTTGAGGGTTGTATTGCCTATAAGCTTTGACTAGCTCAAGCACAGGATCGGGCTTCTTCTCTTCCTCTTTTTTCGCCTCTTCTTTCTTTGGCTCCTCTTTCTTTTCCTCCCCTTCCTTTTTAGGTTCCTCCTTCTTTGCTTCTTCTTTCCCCTCCTCCTTCTTCGGCTCTTCTTTCTTTTCCCCTTCCTTCTTAGGCTCCTCTTTCTTCTCCTTTTCCGGCTCCTTAGCCGGTCCTACAAGGATAATGTCCGTTGTTGGCCAATTCTTACGCAATTTACTCACTACACTTACTGGATCCACAGTTCCAATCACAGTCATTTTCCGTTCCTTCATGTCCATTGCAATCGAATCAATCCCTACAGACTCAAAAAATTAAGGTTTTATAATCCAAATAAAAAGTTCTACAAAACCTTAAATACACTATTACTGTTAGCTAATGTCAATTTTCAAAGTAGGTGGTTGTGCTATTTTGAAAAGGATAGTAAAAATTGAATTGGCTTGGTAAACAGTGGTGTGGAAGAAATCTTCATCAGCAAAGGCCAAAATGTCATTTCAAAATAATAAATAAGAAAGAACCATTTGAGGCTTTGAGCTTAGCAATTCCTAGCAAAATAGTAATCATCCTTGTAGGAATCTAGTCATAACTCATAAGATCATAGTACAGCATTACCAAACATTAAGATGAGATGATGTTTTCATACATTTTTTATTTATTTTTTGATTATGTGGGATGTTAAACATGATGGTACAACCGTACAACTTTGAGTTATCATGTCACCAAAATTATAACAATAGGTTAGTCTTAAGGCCCGTTTACTCCATTTTAAAATCAGTTCAGTTCAATTGTTTCGTAAACAAACCCTTAGTACAAATCCGATTGCCTAATTCAATATCAAGGTCTTAACTCTTAAAAATAATAGACGTAATGTGACTTATGTTTAAGTGTTACGTTCACGTGTTAAACTTTAAAACTTATTTGAACTTGTATGACTTTAAATATTTTCCTTATTCGGTAACTTCCTAACAAATATACTTCGGACTCTTTGAGCCACCTAATTAATTTTGAGGGATCTCCTCACCTTCTTCCCCTAATTTTAGCCTCAAGTATACCATGGTATACCTACTCAATTATATAGACGATTTAATTTCTGTTTTTTTTTTTTTTTGTAGGACCACAACAGATTATTGATAAATGGTGATTGATGATCTATAACCTCAAACATAAACGAAAAAAAAAATAAAATACATGACAAGAAGTTACTTATGCAAGTGTCTAACGAACTAATATCAGCACCCAATAACTAAAAAGATTGATTAATCATCCAATTATAACACATAATTCGTAATTAAGCATAACATTAAACAAATTAGTTAGTGTAATATGGTGGTTTAGGTACCTGGTAGAGTAGAAACTGATTTGAGTGCCTTCTGCTTAGCTTTGTCATCATGCAAGTCCACTTTCAACACTATTTTCTGTTAAATAACCACCCATTTTATCATTTAATCATTAAATTTTTTTTAACCTTAAACAAAAAAAACAGAGCAAAAAAGAAAAAAGTTTGGTTCCTTAATAGTACAAACTAATGTAATTTACAAAGTTATGAACAACCCTTAAAACATTTACAACTTTTAATCAAAGTTTAGAAATAGCATAAATTTAAAGAAAGGTGATCGAAATTTTTAGAAAAAATAAAAAAATTAAAATTAAAGAAAAAGAATCATTAGAAAAAACCCAAACAGAATCCAAAGGAAAAGCTGAGAATTTTAATGATTATACCTTCATTTGATTTTTTGAATGAAGCTTCTTTAGTTAATTCTTCTGGGAATCTGAAATTTAAAAAAAAGCAGAGAAAAATGATGAAAGAGAAAGAAAAAAAATAAAGTGATTGAAGTGTATGTGTTTTGAGGAAGTAGTAAAGAGAAAGAAGGATACGAAAACGAATAGTTTTGGGTCTTTTATTCAGAGGAAATGAGTGACATTTGGACTTCAAAGGATGTTATAATAATAAATTATTTTTATTTTAAGACTTTAATTTGTACATATAGAAACAAAAAAATAATGGCAGAGAGAAAATGAAACGTGAGGAAGAAAATAAAGAAAGTGAATAAAGATGAATGAAATCTGCTGTTTATTTATTTCTTTTACTGTGTTTTTACGGCAAATTATCCGCTGTCTATTTATTTCTTTTGCAGCAGGAAAAACTCTTTTTTTTTTTTGTTTAGTGTTAAATATATAATTATATTTTATTTTTTTGAGTCAGAGTAATTATAGGGGCATTTTTAAACATTATATTATTTTTCAAAATATAAATTATTAATAAATAATTTTTTTTTATATTTTTTTCACAATAATTTCATGTTGTAAAAATAGTTAATAATTAGAAATAATTTTTTAAAAATATAAAAAATCATGAAAGTGGTTTTTTATTTTCTATAATGATTGCAAAAGAAATTAATATTATTATATAAGCTTCATTATTAATATAATTAAATATATAACATATATAAATTTTGGTGGTCATTTCTCAAATGGCCACTGAAGAATTTTCATTTAAAAAGGCTTTGTTTTTAAGGATTGTATTGTGATGGATTGATCCAACTTATAAACTAATAAATTTACTAAACTATTGATAATACCATATTTCTTTTTTTTTTTATTTTTTTATTATGGGGTTATGCAAGTGGGAGAAGCTCATCTCTTATTTTTAACCCCACAGTAGAGAAATGAACGTGGTATTGTTGATGGTACTGTGGGGCTATTCTTAATCGTAGTGTGATCGCGCGAGTTGATTAATGATTAAAATTTTGATAATGATAGTGTGCTAGGGATGAGATTTTATTGTGGCATAGTGTGCTAGGGATGAGATTTTATTGTGGCACTTTTGACTTCATTTGAACTAATAGGTAGAGGATAGAGGTGATCATGGGACGCACCGGTTTGGGTCAGGCCACACATGAAAAAATAGAGGCCAATAGTCGGATTGGGTTCAAACCGAGCCTAGGTTTGGGCCCAATCTTCTTGACCAAAATCCGGAATATGGAAGTAGGCCTTTTCAGGACGGGCCTAAAGATTAACAAAAATTGTTAATATATAGAAACCAAATCCCGCAAATTTTTTTGAAAAAAACAGGCTGGGTCGGTTGCAGAGCCGAAATGAATGTATCGGTACATTCGCTAATGGATGCTTCACTTAACAAACCCGTTTATGCTCTTAATTCAACTCATTTTTTTGTATTAAAATCATAAACGATCATTCAACCCTTTTTTTGAGATAATTATGTTATAGCTCAATGAAAATATAAGCATATCTCCATCAAATGTATCGGTACATTCATGTGAATTTTACCCACCAAATTGAAAAAAATACACTAATTGGAATACATCAATTAAATATTGAATCTGGTAGTGCTCCACATATCATCAAAGAAAATAGGATAATTAGCCAAATAACATGGTCAAATACAAACAACCATAGCCCTCCAAATGCTAAATTAAAGTATGAATAAATTTACCACAAATTGTCAAACACCAATTCCACTCGAGAAAAAAAAAATTTAAAATTGTCAAACATTTAATAAATGAATACAAGTCGATTTTAGATTTTTAGGTATGTGATCAAGCTGCTGCCTGCTGATTCAGTAATCTCTTTTATAAGCGTCTGAGTGGTACGCGCCTCCACGTGCCCAAACAGAATTTAAGTCAGAAAATGATCGGTAAATACGAAATGAGTACTACGACTACATCACAACTGTCGGCCTAACATTTTTGGTGGGTTTAGAATCTGTGAACGCACGTGATGTTTGCATATTGTGCATTTTTGCCTGTAAATAAATAAATATATATAAATGAAAACCGTAAAAATTGTGATTGTGATTATGTAATCATCAATTCATCATCATACCAATTAATTTTGTGTTTAGTGAGCTTCCATACGGTTTCAACATTTTTATTAACTACTTCTGCTTTTAATGAAAGTTCAAACCTCTTGTCTCCTCTAGGCTTTTAAATTTTTTACAATACCAACACAATTATACATATGCATATGCATATGCATGATAACAATGTGTTGTTTTATATACATGTTCTTACCATGTTTATGTTTTGACTTAAAAATAGGTAAATTATTGTATGCTGTAAGAAAATGATATACACAATCCTTAAAATTTGAAACTTATATCAACATATAGGAAGATATAAGGGTCTGTTTACTTCAACTGAAAACAGTTGAACTGATCGGAGCTTAACTGAACAGAAAGTTTTTTTATGAAAGATTAATGAATAGCAAAATAAGGGAAGAGCTGAACTGAACAGAATTGAATGGATTTTAAGCTGAAGTAAACAAACCCTAAATGAAAAAATTAAACAAATTCAAGCTTTTATTACACTAATTAACACGTGTTTTTATCATGCATTTCTAAATTATTTTCGTTTTATAATATATATTCAATGCTAATATGGAGGGGGGGGGGGGAATGGAATTAATTAGGAAGGAATTGAGTAATTCAATAATCTAATTATCGTAGCTAGTCATCATGTAATTAGTGAAGTTAAAAGGATATAAATATTTTAGACGATTTTCCACAGTCTAACAAGGGGCAGCAATAATAGGCATTTGGTAAATTATTATTATGTTATGAGCCGTGAAATTGGAATTTGGAATGCTCAAACGGCCATGCATCACCGACGTAGGTGCTACTTTTATCGTCCTACTTTATGTTTACTTGTACGTAATTTTAATTTTGGAATATAAAATTATAAATTCCACTATAATGTATAGTTTCACCGTATGACAAGGATTATATTGTTGTTTTATATTACGTAATATTAATTATATTATTATTATTACTCTAGTATTTTTTTTGGTGCTAGGGAGCCATAAGGACGGGGATGAGAATTGATCCCAGGATCTCTTAGAATCGAGAGGGAAGCTTTAACCACTTAAACTACCCTTTACTCTCTTTTAGTGCTAGGGAGCCACAAGGGTGGAGATGAGAATCGATCCCAGGATTTCCTGGAATCAGGAGGGAAACTTTTACCACTTGAACTACCCCTCACTCTCATTATTACTCCAGTATTTGATAAACCTGCTAGCTAGTAGCTACCTTAAATTGGTATGCAACTTCGGTTTTCATAATTTATACTCCGTGTATCATACGTACAGTTGTCGAAATGCATCGATAACATTTTAGTATACAGTGTGTTGACTATTTTGTATTTGTGTTTGGTGGATTGTATGGTCCATGGTGATGATCACTTCTTATGATTAAGCTTTGTATAGAATATTCGTCATTTTTCAATATATATATGTGGAGTGTGATTTTATTTTATTTTATTTATTTATTTTTGCTAAAGCAAGAAAATATAATTAAATGATCTTGTGGAGAAATGGAGAACAAAGCAAATGAGTCCAAATCTGTTCGTTGTCCTATATTTTGTGTGATTTTAAATAATGACCTATCATTTATTTCAATTTAATATTATCAACTAATCAAAATCAATGTCACATAAATAGTACACATAAAGTGGGACAACAAATCGCTTTTTTTTTTTTTTTCCTCAAAAACAATAGGATCCTGACTATATCATGCTTAAAAAAAAAGAGCAGTTTGTTTTTCTTTTTAACAAATGTCATTTATTCTCTTCGCTTCTAGCTTGTATAGTTGTCTTCCCCTCAACAAATAAATAAATCAATTAAATAAGCTTGTGTAATTGTTTTGTTTCATCAAGCACCAGCTATTCGTTTGAGTTATTCAATTATGGAGATCATTTATATTTATGAATGATAGATTAAGTGTTATAATTATTCTCGATCTTTTGCTTTTAATACGGAGCGTATAAGGGTAAATGTCATAAAAATAACATAATTATAATGTCACAAGTAGGTATTTTGTAAGTGTTTCGTAAGAAAAGATAGTATTGATAGATAAAATAAAATGTAGTGTACTAGGAATTACTAACAATTCAATCAACTTACAACTTACAACTTATTATATTTGGAACATGTATACTATCTCCTCTATACCCACATAATCACCCAAATGTGAGATGAAAAAACTACTTGCCTTTCACTATACGATTTAGACACTACTCCATATAAATTTTTATCAAATTGAATAAATGTTAATTGTTTTATTTATTTTCAAATATAGTGGGAAATTTGCAGCTCATATGATTTTTCAAGTTGTTTTCAACTTTTTTTTTTTTTTTTTTTTTTTTTTTTTTTTTTTTAGATTTTTTCATGCAACTTTATTCANTGCAACTATATGCAATTATTTGCTTAATTCTTTGTACTGTACTTCATGGGATCATGGTTGCTATTTTCTTATCTGCGTTACCTTTTCAATCCCCATCCGGCCATCTTTAGCTTAGTTGCTTTATGGTTTGGTGGCTACTATTAAACTTCCAAATTTTGTTTGGAAAGATATATTGCATCTTATACCTACAAAATTACTTTTAATTTAAGAAATATTGTTTTCATTTATTCTTAAACAACTGCAAGAGTATACCTAGCAGTATATAATAAGAAAACTAAAATTTTATAACAATATTATTTTTGCTCTACCTATTGCTATATATTCTTGTTTGTATTCTGTGCTAACAATTCCTTTTCAATTTTTAAATTTGGTTGATTGATAATTTGGAGTATTATACTCCTTATATCCTTAAACTAATATGTATGGTACTTTTGTGCTACTAGGTCATTTACTCATTTAGTACTTTTGTGTACCTTAGCTTTGGGTTGGTTAGTTGTGTATCATGCGCGCATGTATAGAAAAAGTTTAACCAAAATCAACAAGTTTTATCGTACATTTTATGTTGCTACATGTCATAGCGGACTTTTATAACAAATATACTTGCAATATAACAAATACACCTAATATCATCGCTCTAATAGGCTCTTATTTTGTTTTACTCGTCCAAAAGTCAACGTTGTCGTGATGCATGTTTCAATATGTTCAACTACGACTTAACCGGCCTATTGTCATCTTTATCTTCATCACTTCATGTTTCATATTGTTCAACAAAGGAATAATTAATATCTTTGTAATCGCACATCAAATCATCTATCAACCTATTACTCCGTATTTCTTATCATTTTAGAATGCTATAAATTGATGGGTTTGCTTGTCTTGGCTTGTCTATAGCCTAATAGCCTATAGAGCTGGTATGAACAGAAAAAAAAAAAAAATAAATAATACTAGTAGGCTAAATTGATTACATGCATCCTGACCTTGCGGCATTTACATCTAACCTTTGGTACCACTCTTTTTCTGTGCTTTTGGACTTTAGGGTGTTCATTATAGCCAACTGTACTATACTATCAAAGGCCATAAATCAACTTTAATTGGGTGTGACTCATATAAATGGGCCATCATCCTATACAACTTTTTTTAAAGCCTAGCCCAAGAGATTCTGACCCTAACATGTAGTACTCAATCTCTGATCAAAATCTCAATGATATTGTCCCCAAATGTCATGTCATATAATTTTGTGACTACCAAATTTATGTGAATTTGATGATTAGCGGCTTTGTATTTTGTCTTTTGTGTGTATAATGAGTTTCAGAAATTTTCATAGGTTTGGTCACACCATTTGTTGATGAGCAAGTCACTTGTATTTTTTATATGGTTGGAATGTAATTACCTCATCTTTATAAAAGGATTATCCTAAAATCTTTAATGGAAATAAGTAAAAGCTATTCAAATGAATTAACAATATATAGCTAATATAGATAAAAGCAATACATGATTTTATGACAAAGTAAAGTAACCTTCACCTTCTAATAGTGGAGTAAACCGATAATAGGGAAATTTGTAGTTTCTGACTAACAGTTATGAATTTTGTATCTAACAGAGCAATATAGTAAATATTGACAACTTTATTAGGCGGTATATGAGATATATACAAATATTAATGTACACATATTGCCCTGATAGATACAAAATTTGTATCTAACAATTACAAAGTACACAAGCCCCTGATATCAAAAGCTTTAGCTAAAATTCACAGTAATCTGTAATTTGAGCAAATTTCTTTTATAATGGAGTTAAAGGTATTGACATGAGACATAGAGGCTAAAGGTGATCATGGGTCAGGCTCGGATCTGCCCGAGAGAAAAAGGTGTGTCCCATTTAACGGGTCGGGTTCGAATATAGCCTAACCTTCAGACCTAACTCCTATGCCCAAAGCCCATAAAATAAGTGCGGGTTTTTTTGGGATTTTCAGGCCAGGCAAAAAAAAAAAAAGCGAAAAACGCACAAAGTGAAGTGGTATATGGGTCGGGCTGAGCAGGCTAGGCTACACTTGATCACCTCATTATATGCATATAGCTACCTCGCTTGCAATGTCCACCATGTAAAGCCCAATAGCCCATTTCACACCAGTCCAATATAGCCCACCCACTAAGCCAATAACCCATAGCACATCAGTTCAATCAGCCCATTAAAACTTTTGAGTTTCATTTTCTCAATTAGTAGACAGATAAAAGCTAAGATAAGAGATATTATAATGTTATCCATAACAAAGGGAGCACAAACCATCTCCTATCCACAAAAACACACTCATTATCGAAAAATGCCACGTCAGACACCCATTATCGGACACGTAATCACATCTGACCAATCACAAGAAGTGAATCGATTATTCACCCAAAATTCCCACCAATCAAAACACCATAAAAGGATTTCCTAGGTGGCACCCCAACATCCACCAAAATAAGCATTTAGCTCAAACATTTGTTACATTTTGCAATTTGCAACATTCACAAACATATTACACTCACAAAAGCACACATTCTTGTTACAACTACAAACACTCTAGAAAATCAACCCTAAGGTGGGGCAGAAATAATGGCTTCGCTAGCGGCGTCAACGGCGGCAACATGCCTAGGAAAGTCAGAAATGTTGGGAAGCTCACTCAACTTGAGAAATGCCAATTCTGCCCCTAATAGTGCCACACCAAGTGGTGCTAATACTAGTAAGATAGTTGCCCTTTTTGGAAAGAAAAAGGCTGCTCCTCCTGCTAAGGCTAAGCCTGTTGTTGCTTCGCCTGCTAGTGATGAGCTTGCTAAGTGGTATGGTCCTGACCGTAGGATCTTCTTGCCTGATGGCCTTTTGGACCGCTCTGAAATCCCCGAGTACCTCAATGGAGAAGTCCCCGGAGAGTAAGACTCTTACTTGATCTTCTATCTCACAATTTATGTCGCATTTTTTATTATAAGTTCATGCAACATAAGTATTCTTTAACACCCATTTTCATGTCTTTATAACACATTAACATATTACCTTGTCATAAAGTTAACATAACATTTCATGTTCTTGTAGGTCTTCACCGTTATATATGTGTAATGTGTTACGGAAAAGTTTATAGTCTAATATCTTATAATTGATTTTAATATGATCTATGATCTTTGACAACATTAGTTATCTTTATGCAAAGTAAGTACCATTTAAGTAGTGATAAATTTCATCATAGCTTATCATCCATTGTTATTTGTTAACGTACATAGGATTGTTGGCAAAAGTAAAAACTAATGTAGGAAGAATTGTATTGTGAACAAGATTTATCAGTTGACCTGTATGTGGTTGGTTGATTGCAGCTATGGTTACGACCCTTTTGGTCTCAGCAAGAAGCCAGAGGACTTTGCTAAGTAAGCTAATTTTGCAATTCAAATTAAAGATTATGATAATTACAATTACAAACATAGTTTATGCAAAAATGCTCATATATATATATATATATGATACATGAATTGTACAGATACCAAGCATACGAGTTGATCCACGCGCGTTGGGCTATGCTTGGAGCAGCCGGGTTTGTTATCCCTGAAGCCTTCAACAAATTTGGTGCTAACTGTGGTCCTGAAGCTGTTTGGTTCAAGGTCTTTAATTTCGTTTTTATTTTCTAATCAAAGTCACTTGTTTATGATATAAAAAGTGATGTCTTAATTAATTATTGAAATGAATATTGTATTATTGTTGTTCTACAGACTGGTGCTCTTTTGCTAGACGGAAACACCTTAAACTACTTTGGAAATAACATTCCTATCAACCTTATTGCTGCTGTTATTGCCGAGGTTGTTCTTCTTGGTGGTGCCGAGTACTACAGAATCATTAACGGTTTGGTATGTCCCCCGTTTTATAAGCATTTACAATTGACAGTTATGAATATACATGTATTTTGCACTGCCAAATGCCAATATCATGTTCACTACCATTAGTTGCTAGTTATCAACATTACAAATGGTAATATTTATGGTAGCGAATTTATGTGTTATAACATCAGTTATAACACATCAAAGTATCAAACGAAGACATGGATGTATCATGTATATATATTGATGGACATTGGACAGCAATTCTTGTAGACACTAGTATGAGTCTTTCCATACAAGTATACAACATTAGTTATAATACATAAATACGCTACCATTACAAGCATTTACGACCATGTTAGTCGTGCTCCTGATCGATTCGATTGTGGATGGTGAACTACTGATCATTCAGTTCATTGCTACTCGTACTAATGTAAGAGAAAGTTCGGTACTAATGTAAGAAGTTTATGGTTGACAGGATTTGGAGGACAAGCTTCACCCAGGAGGTCCATTTGACCCATTGGGCCTAGCCAATGACCCAGACCAAGCAGCCTTGTTGAAGGTGAAGGAAATCAAGAATGGTAGACTTGCAATGTTTGCAATGTTGGGCTTCTTTATCCAGGCCTATGTAACAGGCCAAGGCCCAGTTGAGAACCTGTCTGCTCACTTGAGTGACCCCTTTGGTAATAACTTGCTCACTGTCATTGCTGCATCTGCTGAAAGAGCCCCTACTTTGTAATTTGCTCTCTCTTTTTCCCACCAGCTGATTAGTGAAAGTTTTAATTTGTAAATCTCAGTCTTAAAAAACTAAAAACCTACATTTTGCAAGGGGCACCAATTTAATGTTAATGTTAATCTATCTATTATTATAATTTTGGTAAGATGAGACCTAATTTTGCGTCTTTTCTTTTATAGAGTGACGGACCGGTGGTTTTTTCTTGGTCTTATTTTAAGGGTGCGTTCTTTTTATCTTAAGTAGATGTCTAGGTTTGCTAGGTTTATATCATTTCAAATAAGTTCCAAAATGTTCAATCGTTCGTTATTGTCTTGCAACTAGGGTCAGGTCAATATATAAGGTTTTAGTCTTTAGACTTTAATTGCTACTTAATAGGTACAATCGAGCTTGATAATTAAGCTCCAATCAACTTCAATTACAACTACTAGAATTCATTACATCTTACTTTCGTATATTTTTGTTACAATAGTTTGCACCCTAAAACTTCAAAGAATAATAATAATAATAATTCTTTTATACTACCAAGTACCCTAGGTTGATCTCAACTCCAGAGTAGGAAATTGAGATTAAATGGGGTGGGTACTAAGTTCCTATCAATGATATAGTGTACCATCTCGGAAGCTTACCCTCTCTTCCTTTGAATGTAATGCTATGCCGCTTATATATATGCGGGTGTTGTAGCCCTCATAAATACAAATATACAAATACTATATAAAAAAAAAAAAAAAAAAAAAAAAAAAAAAATTTTTA
>PYUH01000044.1:4016827-4100908 GCA_016808085.1 Suaeda aralocaspica | reverse complement strand
AAAAAAAAAAAAAAAAAAAAAAAAAGAAAGTCATATCCTCAAACTCCAATGTTTAATGTTAACCTTAACAACATCCTAAAAATGCTCTCCACTTCATCCATCTTCTTCCTCCCATTTTCCATTCTCTTCTCAACCAAAACCCCAAACAATGCCTTTATCTCCTAAATTATAACTCCTCAATTTATTTTATTTTATTTTTATAGAAATTAAATTAAATATTTGTTTTTTTTTTTTTTTCCTCATCAAAATCAATGGATTATCACCATCAACTAGAGAATGGTTCATTATCGACGGCGACGAAAACATCAACTTCATTACCAATCTCTAAACCAAATCTCCACCGTCTGATCACCACCGTCCCCTCGAAATCACCGCCGTCCATTTGGTTCGAAATCCGCCTCTTCTACGTCCGCATAGCACCATGCGATGTTGACGCTCTACCTGATCACCTCACCCTCAAGCATCTCCGTGAAGACCTCGGCGCTTGTCTTGAAATCAACGGCTCTCGCGTGGCGACTTCGAAATCGTCGTCTTCGACCCTCCGAAGAGACCGCGTTGATCGGGAATCTTCCGAGGTTACCTACGTCAGCACTGACAACGTTAGGATCTCCGGTGAAGTGGAGTTCGAGGTTTTCGAGGATGAGAATTTGCTCCTCTGTGGTACGTTTGGGAGGTTTGAGAATGAGTGGTGCATTGATTTCTACGCCGGAGGTGGCAGTGGTGGTGGCGGTGGCGGAGGTGGAGGTAGTTGTTCGGCGTTTTTTCAGCCGAAATTAGGAATATGTTCGCCTTCAATTGAGGTTTATGTCGCCGGAAGATGCGCCGATACACCGGTGGTTTTGACGAAGATGATTAGTGTTAGTCCTCGGAGGAAATCTCCGAGGTATTGTACTTTGGATGTAATTCCCGAGGTTTCTGATGAGATTGAGAAGGATCATAAAGCTGTTGTCCCTGTTAATGGAGTTATTCGACATCGCCAATTTCAGGTAATTTTATTTATTTATTTATTTTTAATAATAATTTTGTTTATATTGCATGAATGAATGAATTGTTGCATGTTGTGAGACAGAATTAGATTTATGGATTGTTTTTCAATGTATGATGATGGTTATTTTTAAAATGTATTGTGCATTGGTTATTTGGTATGTTAATTTTTGATGTAATGGATGAGATTTAATGATGTGATGAGTGATGATATGACAATGTTGTGTGCTTTCGGATTTTCGATTGGAGGTTGGTTGATGTTGGTGCTGTGGAAAAACATTAATGGATTGAATTATGTGACATCATACAAAATTTTAGCTCAAACTTCGTCTCATCTTATGATATGAACCAAAATGATTAGATGTATAAGGCTTTGATTTATTGATTAAAAAATATAGCTCCATTAATTTATAAAATCAAAATAATATGAAAATATGTGCAATGTACTAAAAAAAAAACCAGGTATTGGCATTGTTAATGCGTGACATTATGAATTGGTGATATGCAAACACCACCGCCACCTTCGATTATTCTTGACGGTGGAAATGTTTGGAATGGACTAACATTAGTGAATCTAATGTTGAACAGACTAAAAACTCTGTCCTTTTGTTTTGGGATTAAATTGAGCAGGAAAATGCGCCTGTCAATGGATGCTGAGATTTTCCTTTTAATTATGTAGGACCGAAATCGCCTTTTTTAGCCCGTTATGAGAAAAATTATTAGATGATTGAGGGCCACCATGTCATTTATTCCACTAATTACCAAAGACACCCACACCTCGACAATGACAATTTATGAATTTAAGTTTTCAAATTTTTCGTACTATGCTGAGCTAAATCTTCAAAAGAAATCTGCTATCTTGTGAAAAACTAAAATTTGGAAATGTTTTTTGTTCCATAAATGAATCAGCTCCAAAATTAAAGTGTATTATGCTTTATACGTGTTACAAAGGAAAATAAAATTGTGGAAGGCTTATTATGCTGTTCTAGCTAACCGATTGTTTCGAAGCATTGGAAATCTCACTGAGTACATCATATGGGGTTTTTGGATGTTGAAACACTTTGAGGTGTGAGTATGAGGGAGTAGTAGATTATAGTTAAGCTTTGTTTATTCTGAAGAATTATGAGGTGAACCGGAGAGGCTTAATAAGAATTCTGTTTTAGAATTTTGAGGGGCATTTGTTGATTGATGTAGCAAACATGTAGACTTTCTCTAATGGCTTCATAGCTCATATTTGGTACTCCATAATAATAATAATGATTTGTTCACTTCAAATTAAACTCTGGAGTTATGAGCCAAATTAGATCCGAAAAAATCATATCAATCCACACAACTTCTTGATTCTGTTTGTTTAACTGTATTATATTTAGTTTCGCACTAATAATAATTGTAAAAATTAGATACTTGGAATTCATGCATTAAGACAAAACATTGAGCATGTGTAATGGCTGGAAACTTTTATTGTTATGTGCCCAGCAACTCCTCATGGATTAGTTTGTTTGAATTTTTAAGTGGAGATGGAACTTCATGGCTGGGGTTTACCTGTTCTTTCTTAGTCATTTACTAATGTTATAAGCTTGATTTTAGACGGCTGCTTCACTTGTCATATAGCCGTGATCTCTGTTTTCGTTTGTACTGAGTGTTTGGGTGTCTTCCTCATGATTGTTATTTCCAAGTGAATTTCAATTTTAGATAATTGGTTATTGGCTTATTGCAGCTCCCTGGGACTGAAGATGAGCGTGAGGCAGAAGGAAAGTTGATGCACCATTGGTATCCTGATGAAATCTACGAGGGAGAGGATGGCCAACTCACTTGGTTTAATGCTGGAGTAAGAGTTGGGGTTGGTATTGGTCTTGGTATGTGTCTAGGCATTGGAATTGGTGTTGGACTACTGATGCGATCTTATCAGACCACCACCAGAAACTTTAGAAGGAGATACTTCTGATTTCATGAAAGTTTCTTTGGACTAATAAAGTAAAACGAAAATATGAGAAACAAAGAGCTATACTGCGAGTCTGCACTCTGCAAATCTGAGAGTATACATGATGAACCCACGACACTAACAACCTTGACTTCTTCTCCTCAGATGGAGGAGGCTGATAACTGTACAAAACTGCATGTATGTAGCTAATAATAATAGTAGTATAATACTCCGTATCAAGGAAGTAAGACAGCCACTTTGTACTTCGAGAACTTCCCATATAGCAGGGGTATGACCGGGATGAGTGAAGTTCATTTAGGTAGGCCTGTGGAATTTCGCAAATTCCAAATTAGCTTTAGATAGTTGTTATGTGGATTGCGGCATGTTGTCTGTATTCGGAACCATGAGATTTAACCATGAGATTTAATCATTGTGTTCTGCATATATTTGTTAATTTTGTAGAGAGAAGCAATTTTGGCGTGCCTGATGAAGAGTGTACATTCTGTTTCACAAAACTTGTTGCTCAAAATTGGGTTGAATTGACGTATCTGCTGATGTTATTACATGAATTTATTAACCCCTTCATCTATTTTTCATGTTCATGCATACAGTACAGCTCGGAAGTATTTCGTTTTGATTCATTTCTCTTGTTGTTGCATTTTACACGTTTACAATTAACAAGGCGTACCAAGGTAAATAGTGGATGTTGGATTGTTTGCGCAGTTTTGCCTGCGTTTGCGGTTAATGGTCTTAATGTCTTAGAGACAATAAGGTGGAATAGATCAAGTTGTAATACAGGTTAATTTTCTTTATGTCTTAGAGACAATAAGAAGGTGGAATAAGTAAAGTTTTAATACAGGATAGCATTAGAGTTGGTTCCTGGTACCTTGTTATTCTGGGAAGTATTTGCAAGGAGACCTGCATAGAATTATGCTGTGGATAATGGATATTCGCTGATTGTGAATTTGTGATGCTTTGTCTATTTTTTGGATTTGGATGTAAAATCGCAATGCAGTAGGCCAGTATTTGGTGATGGTTATGATAGCCATAGGTAATCTTCTATTCTTATTTATGGCAAATTCTTTTCTACGAGGGTCAATAATATATCATAACGTCAACTTATAATACTACTAGATTATTTTGCTAGTAGAAAGACTAGAAACGAGGCAGCGAACAAAATGGTCGAATTCGTGATTTAAATGTGAAGATCTGATAGACGTGAAGTGTTCCATTGAGATGCAAAGTTTTTGCAGAAGTTGTGTTAGATATTTAATGACTTTTCTTGGTGTTGCAACAACCATAATTAGAGTAATTAGTAGCGGCACTGTCACATGACACATGAGTTCCATGTGAAATATGGCATGGCCTCTGAACTTTAGTTTGCTAGACAGGAACCCCTAACCAAATTTCCAGCTCAATATTTCACCTCTCACTTCATACCTTTTCTCTTTAAAGTTGGATTACAGTAATTATTATAGTTGGTGAATGCTGATATTATGGTTCTATGTAGGGATTATTAAGTTTAGTTGAAGTCATTAGTCGACTAAATTACCCTATGTCCCTAAAAATTAATAGGGCATATATAAAGTATAAGATCAACACCAAAAAAAGGTATAAGATGCAAAATTTTATAGACAATTTTTATACAAATCTGTAAAATACATGTTTTATCAGTCAAGGTATTCAAACGTCTTGCATGGACCCTTGGTTTGATCCTCAATAACCAACTATTCAACATTCAAAGAAGAATTTATAATCGGACAAACTGAAATAATTTAATGGCCTTGACCCTTAAACATGAATCATTGAATCAAACATAACACGATCCAATGAGCATATAAAAGAGGTATTCCATAGTCCATACTTCGTAGTACGAGTATTGATTATTGAACTACTCCTATAGTGGTAATGAATGGTAATGGAGATTTTCCCGTTGCAAAAATGAGCAAACAAGTACGACCTCAAAAAGAAAAAAAAAACGTGGCTTCAATTTGACACAATCTGAATTTGAATCACCAGCAAAAATCTGGGAGAAGGCACAAATAAAAAAAGTTCCCACTTTTCCTTTTCGTTTTCCCCCCTTTTTAATTTTCCATTTCTCCCTCTTTCCCTCTTCTTCCTTTCAATCATCACTCTTCATTTCCACTTCCAAACATGACATTACGAATTCTCCTCAATTCAATAAACTAAACACCATCACCTTCATCATCATCACCTCTCAAAATCAACCATTAACATTCAATAATGTCGATAACCATCACTAACACTGGACCTAAAGGGCCCAAACAATCGGCCCAACAAAAGCCCATTCCTCCATTAATCGTAACCCTAAACTGCATCGAAGATTATTCCCTCGAACAACACTCACTCTCTGGAATCGCCTTCATTGAACACGTCGGTTTAAGCCGATTAGCCGACGGTAGAATCGAGTCAGCCGCCGCTGTCCTCCTCCACTCACTCGCGTTCCTCCCACGCGCCGCTCAACGTCGTCTTCGTCCATGGCAGCTTGTTCTTTGTCTTGGCTCATCCGACCGCGCTGTCGACTCCGCTTTAGCAGAAGATCTAGGGCTACGACTTGTCCACGTGGACGTATCTCGTTCCGAAGAGATCGCTGATACAGTAATGGCGCTTGTGCTTGGATTGTTGAGGCGAACTCATCTTTTGTCGCGACATTCGTTGTCGTCTTCTGGTTGGTTAGGGTCGCTACAGCCACTTTGTCGAGGAATGAGACGGTGTCGTGGGTTGGTGCTTGGGATTGTTGGTAGATCTGCTTCTGCTACGTCATTGGCTACTAGGAGTTTGTCTTTTAAGATGAATGTGCTTTACTTTGATGTTTCTCAGGTGATTCATTTCTCTCTCTCTTTTTTTTTTTTTCCAATATTTTAATGATTGATTGATGGTTACTTAATAAATTGTGTTTGTTTTATACGAGTTGTAGTTGAATGTGTGTTGTGGTTGATTGTTAGTCATTGATGATGATTGCTATGGTTGAAGGCTAATTGTGTAATTGATGAATGATGTGGTTGAATGTGTGCTGTTTTGAATCAATTGAATGTTGTGGCCAATGGATTTTATTTTGCATACGAAAGCGTGTGTTTTTTCAGAATGAATTGGTTGAGAAGCTCAGTTGTGGAGTAGTTGTGTTTATTACGATAACCAGTGGAATGGAAAACAAGTGATACCAACAACACCTTAGTCTCAAGTTAGGGTAAGCTAGACAGAAGTTGGTGCAAGGAATCACAAAAGTCATTTGTATGTATGAATGAAAAAGATGATTAAGGGAAAATACCAATGGAGATTATGTTTTCCTTTGTTGTGTTCTAGGCTAGTAAAAACTTCAGATGAAGGGAAATGGAGGGGAAATGATGGATGTGAGAACTGAAAGAAGAATGTGAGGGAAAATCTCGGGAACTGTAGTATTCGTTCTTGTTGAAAAGGATGCGTTTTCATCCTTTGAAGTTCTTTGTTCTTTCCATGAGAAAACTAGTTTCCTTCCTTTCCAACCAAGGTGAAGGAGAATGAGAACACCAATTTTCAGTTTAATTTTTTCCATTCTAACAAATTGAGGCCTTGTTCTCCTCGACTTAAAATTCAAATCAGCAAAAATAAGTTCAGTTCAGCAAAAATAAGTTTCAATCCTTAATAAATTGCTAATGATTTCAGCAAAAAATAAGTTCACATAAGTAAAAATAAGTTCAGTTAAGCAAAAATAAGTTTAGATTAGCAAAAATAAGTTCAGATAAGCAAAAATAAGTTGACGGGAACAGGGCCTGAGCCTGAGAGTGAATGTACATTTTTGTGGATTATAGATTTCATTTGCTCTTGCACTGCTGGGAGTATACATTATCACACCTGGTTTCAGTTAGTTTTGTTGGAAGCTAAATGTGAGATTTTACTTTGGAACCATGCCTGAAATCATGAAATTGTTTGCTGTTTCTCTTAGGGACAAGTTAGCAGGACGATAGTGTTTCCTCCTGCTGCAAGGAGAATGGAAACACTTAACGATTTATTGGCTGCCAGTGATGTGATATCTCTCCATTGTGCTTTGACCGACGAGACTGTTCAGATTATCAATGCTGAATGCCTGCAGCATATCAAGCCTGGTATTCTGATTGTTTTCTTGCCATAAGCATGTATATTTTTTTTTTTTGTTTTTAAACAATTGCCTATGACATTGTTTTAAATGTAAATGATAACAAATACATTCTTTGCAGGGGCATATTTGGTGAACGCCGGAAGCAGTCAGCTTTTGGATGATTGCGCTGTGAAGCAGCTGTTGATTGATGGAACCCTTGCTGGGTGTGCTTTGGATGGTGCTGAGGGGCCACAATGGATGGAAGCATGGGTAAGTTCATTAAAACAAAAATAGTAAAGTACGGAGTACATGATATTTTTGCCTTTTGCTCTATGTGGTTATGGTAGCTGTCCTTGTTTAAAGAGTAATATATTCCTTGGTACGGAGTACATGATATTTTTGCCTTTTGCTCTATGTGGTTATGGTAGCTGTCCTTGTTTAAAGAGTAATATATTCCTTGGTTCTTCAATCTTTGCCTCATAGTTAAGATAAAGGAAAATTAGGGTTTAATTTGACTAATGCTCTGTTCCTGTGTTAATAATATTCTTCTCACTTGCCTAAAATAAAGGTCTGAGTGTCTGACTGAACTGAAGGAAGAAATGATATGCGTGCAAGTTTTAACAACTTGAAAGAGCTATTTAATATTGCCATGTTATGCTGATATGAAACCATTGACATTTCAACTTGTCTGTTACAATGAATTGATGGGATGGAGATTTTATATTTTGGTCCTTGGCTTTAATGGTTTGAACAACTTGTGTTTTTCTCTTACATGTATGGCTGTGATGGAGTTTTGGGTCAGGCAAAGTGCATGTTTTGTAATGGCTTTTCCTCTTATTTAGTTGGTTATGCTGTTGTTTCAGGTCAGGGAGATGCCTAATGTGTTGATACTTCCACGAAGTGCAGATTACAGTGAAGAAGTGTGGATGGAGATAAGAGAAAAAGCCATTTCAATATTGCAAACTTACTTCCTTGATGGAGTTGCTCCAAGTAATGCTGTATCTGATGATGAAGATGAGGAAAGTGAAATAATCTTTGAAAATGAGCAGTCGGATAAACAAGAGGGAGAAAGAGTGTTGCAGAGTGCAGTTCTTGAGCAATTGACTGTTGATAATAACTCTGTCGTAACCGAAAGTTCTCATAGGAAATCACCTATACCATTAGATTCTCCTAACCAGCATCAAGTTTCAGGTTCGTCTCCTAATAACTCTGCTCGATCTGACACTAAGCGTAGTAGATCAAGTAAAAAGGCTAAAAAAAAGCATGCTCGCCAAAAGTCACAGCAAAAATCTGAGGATATCTTAGAGAAAGAGAGTAATTCACAGCCGGAAGAGGATGCTGCTATGAGTGGCACTGAGCTAGTGCAAAGTTCTGGTTCTCGTTGTGCTTCACCGGAAGACCCAAGAAGTAGGAAAACACCAATAGAGCTGGTGCCACAGTCATCGTCTGACATGCTTCAGAGATCAGTAAAGAGTGCCAATAAGAAGTCTGATGAGTTACTTAAAGATGGTTGTATTATAGCTTTACGTGCAAGAGAGCGCTCTGTGCTGCATGTCTCAAGACAGAGGGTGAAGGGGGGTGGTTGGTTCTTGGACTCCATGCATGGTGTAACACAAAGAGATCCTGCAGCTCAGTTCCTCATTGTTTTCGGAAGCAAGGTCAGTTTATATGTGCACCTTAGATTTCACCTTAGATATTGTTGGATTGAAATCGAATGATCATTCTACAGGCAATTCAATCTCCCTTTGCTTTATCACTAATGATATAATATGTTGCCTTCTTCAGGACACAATTGGTTTACGATCTCTTGCAGCTGGTGGAAAATTGTTGCAAGTATGTCTCCTTAGTAACTTTAACGGGACACGTTTCTGACTTTTTTCTTTGATTCTGTGCCTGTTGCCCATACTTTTTTCAGTCTGTCTTTATGCCGGGGGTGAAAGAAATAGGCTTTTTGTTGCAGTTCATTTTTGCATTATCTGTTAGCCATATGATCTACTTTGCTTCACTTTCTTCATTCTGTATTTCTTTACTCTTATTTCGTTGCTTCGACCTGTTTTGGTTGCCCCATGTTCCCTTTTTTAACCTTTCGATGTCATTGATATTAGACAACTGAATTTCAATGTTAATTCTCTAATAAATCCACCATGAGTCATCTGCTGATCTGCTCAATTTTTGTATTAGGATTTGGGTTAAATTAATGTATTGAGTTAGGTTTTTTTTTCTTTTCTTTTTTTTTTGTGTGCAATTATAATACTTGGTGTTCTTTTGATGGTGCAGATAAATAGAAAGATGGAATTTGTATTTGCCAGCCACAGCTTTGATGTTTGGGAAAGCTGGTCACTAGAAGGTCCCTTGGAGGAGTGTAGGCTAGTTAACTGTAGAAATACACAGGTAACCATTTTTTCTTCATGTACATGTCAATTTTCTAGGTTTCATGGAGAACTTATATAATATAATATATATATATATATAATTATATATGTGCTTTCTTATCAATAATATTGTGACAATGGAAGTCTCAATTCTGGTGGGAATTATATTAAAGCTGCAAAGTTAATCACTTATTTACAGTTTTACACTGGTATTTACATCTTTGTTGTTGTTGTGGTAATTGCTACATCTTTGTATATTACTTATTGCCCATCGAATTCAAGAATGTACCAAGTCGAGTGCCAATTCCTCTGAAAATAAGTACAATTAGCAGTTAATACTACTTGAGTGCTGTAAGGTTGGGGAAAGATCCAAGTGACATATATGCCCTTGTGATGTATTCCTAGTTCCTTCACATTGTATGCTTTACGTTTGAGCATAATTTTGAAAAGAGGGCCAGTATGTATCTAGATTTACGGTCATGTATCCACAGTGGTAATAGGAGGCCAGCTTCTTTAATGGTTATAGAAAAGTGACTGATAATTGCTTAATGTTTTTCAAAGTTTAAGCATGTGAGATTAGGCCTCTAATAGACTTGGAGTGACTAGGGTGGTCAAAATTTTTCCGATGAGTTACAAGGAAGCAGTTGCGAGATTGTTTTATGGGTTAATGAAGTACTGGTTTTTGAAGTTTGGGTATTTGATAATGTGATATATGAGCCTGTGTTAGAGTTGGAGTGACTAAGAGTTGACAAATTTTCAGCCACTTAAGTTACGGAGAAAGCAGTGGAGGAAATTTTAATCAGCTCATTTTTAATATTTGGTTTCTGCAGGCTGTTCTGGATGTACGGATTGAAGTTCTGGCCTCTGTAGATGCTGATGGAGTTCTTCGTTGGCATGATTAGGTTGCAATGGGAGTGAAATGGTAGAGTATTGGTTGTTAAAAATTCTCATTTATCACGGGCTTGTAACTTTGTAAATTTCTCCGTATTAAGTATTCATCCCATCAGCAATTAGTGTGTTGTTTTGTTAGCTATTAGTACTTGTATGTCTTGGAGATTTGATGAATTAATGTTTGAGCATTCAGTCTAGTTGGCTAACCGCCATGATAAGTTGATCCAATTTTTGTCGTGGAAATAGGAATGTACCTTTCATTTGCAAACAGTTTGGAGTATGTATAGTATCTAAAATTGAACAGATACTGTAATGCGGGGTAGAATGTACGTGAGGCTTTATTGCAAAAGAGATGACATTTTAATGAAGTTTTTGTATTTTGAAAAGGACCATATAATTACTGTATTCATAATCATCTGTCAAACAAAATCGAATTACGGAGTAATTAACTTTGATAAGGAAATGACATACTACGAAACAATTGTGTTTCATTTTCGCTGTAAGTGGTCATTTCGCTGTGAATATACTATGCATTAGAATCAGCTATCAACGTTATTACACAGTTTTTGTTAGGGGAGATGATCTGACTATCCTATATGTCAACTGAATTTGATTAAAGCTATAGAGTATAGTATATTGAACTTGGTTCAATAGTGGTGGCACGTTTTGTTTTTGCACTTACTTTTTCAGCAAATTAATTGAGCATTTGATGGCTTCACTTGATTGAGACTGTCACTGAACTTGGAACCAAAATTAGCTCTTGTAAACTCTACTTACCTATTCACTATTGCATACTTAAAATTTTGTGACTCGAATATTCGAATTCTGACTAATACGTTCAATTTTCCCACCATTTGGACTCACCAATCACTGCTTAAACTTAGCTCACTTCACTATCAACGCTAAAAATGTCACTTCTTCATTTGCCAATCTTCTTACCCATTATTAGAATACCGTATAAATTATCAATGATATTAATGATAAGTCAACATAAGATGAGATTGTGAATTTTCTGAGTGATGGTTATATTGGCAGTGAAAAATTAATTCTTATAAAAGCTCGAACGAGTCAATCATTTAAATTCAAAGAGATTAGCACGACCTAAATTATATTTATTTACAACTCTATTAGAAATGTATGAGTGACAAGTCAATGCCAATAATTGTAACACACAAAGTCTGAATATTCGAATATTGAAGTATTGAACTGTCCACAAAGCAAGCGGCAAGCCCACCAATCGAAATGCAGAGAGAGGCACGTTGAAATCAGGACATTTAGAGAAGAAGGCGTGGAATCGGCAATCACACAGTCACAGTGCCCACCACTGGCCACTGCGACAACACATCCCTTGCTCTTTACACTAGCACCTACGTTTTGGCACGTTGCCTTTCTATATACTCTTATACAAAGTATACTGGTTTAAGCACCCACTTGATTTACTTTTCTATCCCTGTCTTCTTTCCAATTGGCTTGTCCATTTCGTATTTTAAAGAGGTGCTCTAGTGACAACTCAATCCCGTAATTGGGAGGGAAACTCTAAAATTATCTGAACTCTCATCTATATATTCATTTTAGCGTTATTTATAAATTATATAGTTCTTTGTTTCGATGATTGTTAACTTGTGAGGAGTTTTTATTTAAAATAATTATTTTAGAAAGACGAATTATTCTCATTCTGTCATTTTTTTGGAAAACAAATAATTATTCTCTCTCTTTTTCCAATGTGTAATACTCTTACAAGTTGTCAAATTCATAAATTAAAGCAAAAAAAAAAAAAAAAGAATCACTCAAATAGAGTAAAATGTTTCATTAAGAGTATCACTACTTAATGACTATCTTATCCGTTTGTTCTTAAAGAAGTGGAAAAAGTTCAAATACCAAGTATATTCATTATCGTCGTGGCTTGGAAACTAGAAGTGCTTATAACTTTATAAGCATATGAGATAAGACAACTTGTGAGTTTGTTTTAAAAGATAGCGCAACCCGACTTTAAACCTAGCAAGAAATTCATAAAACTAGCACATTACTCTGGTTGTTACAGTTGCATCGCTTATCAGTCGCAACCTAATAAAAAACAACTCATTCAAAACTCAATCTAGTTTAGCTCTACTCAATTCAAGCTAGGTCGAGTTGATAACAAGTGTGGACTACCACATTGTTTTTTAATATATATGCATATATATATAGGGACCCACAATATAAATTGGAAGGCGGTTACAAACTTAACCCGCTAACGCCGTCACTTTCCTTTATAAACAACCAGAAAACCCCATCACTTACTTGACTTTCCATTTTCCAGAAAACTCATCAACTTTCAAACACCCAAAAAAAACAAATTACCATTTAATTTAATCAAAACAAATTAATCAGTCCAAAAATAAGAGATAATTTAATACGAGTACAAGGTAATCGCATATGGTGTCAGTAAATCCAAACCCAAATCAATCACAAGGGGTACACTTGGAATTTAGCTCCGGTATGAATCTTCCCGGAGTGAACTCATTTCCGCCGGTAAATTCACCGGTTGCCGGTGGAAATTCATTTGCGATGTCGGAGGATCACTGTAAGAAGGTGAGGAAGCCGTATACAATCACTAAGTCTAGAGAAAGTTGGACTGAACAAGAACATGATAAGTTTCTCGAAGCTCTTCAATTGTGAGTTTTTTCTTTTCTTAATTATTTTTAATTACTGTGTTAATATATTAGAACTTTGAAATTGAAATTGTGTTTTTTGTTATTACTTTTGTTTGTGATTGTTTTATTAGGGATTTTAGATTTTATTCTCAATTTTGATGTTTAAACTGTTAATCTGTGCTATGATGTTTGTTTGTTTGTGTAGAAATGTTTAGGGTTTTTGTTTTTTTTTTTTTACTAAGATTTAATTTTTTTTTGGTTATGAATTTTCAAGAATTAAGATAATTTCTGTATTTTTAATAAAGAACTGAGGAATGAGGTTTTAGACAAGAACATGGTTTGTTATTAATGTAGATTTTAGTATTTGAAAGTTGAGGAACTTAAAGGAGTAGTGTATGCTGAGGACCGAGGTGTCGGCAAGCGTGTAGGGAAGAGCTACATTGGATAGCAAAATAGAATGGAAAAAAAGGCCTGGAGAGGAGGAGGAGGAGAAGGGTTGGGGGTAAGGCGGAGCTCTAATTTTGTTTGTATAGCGAGGTAGGAGAGGAATAGAAGAGAAGGGAAGGAGGAGTTAGGAAAGGAGAAAGAAAGCGCGGAGTAGGTGTAGGTTAAATTGGAAGGGATGATTGGTCTTAAAGGAGGAGAGAAAATGGATTCGTTGCTCTCTCCCCTTTCCTTCCTTAACCCTTTATACAAACAATGGAATTTGTGTCCGTCTTTTTCAGAGGCTTTCCATTTATTTATATCTAAACAAAAGGTAAAGGATGAGAGAAAATGCGTCTCCTCTCCCTACCTTCTTCCTGGAAGCCTTAATCTAATAAGGGAACTTCTTCCCCTCTTCTTGTCTCCAATTCCACTTATCCATACAATGCTTAATACTCTGTATAATAATTTACGAGAAAGGTGATGGGTTAATCATAACATGCGCAAACAGTATGTGGGGATATTATTTCAGGTAAAGGTAATGTTTACTAAGCAAGTAGGCAACCATATACAAAATCTTACCTCTCTTACTTTCCAAGGACCGACTCTTTCTTTCTGATAGAGCGTCGCCAACCTATCAAATAATAAACCTATCTCGGTCCTACTAACTAGTAGCAAGGGTAAGAAAGGGTCGAACCCATGAGAGACCTTGAATCAACCACCAAATGTTATTGTCAAATTATCTAAGTCAAGTCAAGTTTTTGGAGTGGGTTGAGCAACCAAGCCTAAGGACTAGCTAAATTAAGGAGTAAAACGGAGGAAATTCGATAATAAAAGGGACTAGGAATTGGGCTACACCGCTCAACTTCGTCATGGAACTACAACTACAACAAGGGGGATAATAATTTGGGGGAAATTAGGGGAAGTCATCTAAAACACCCAACTACTCTTTCGAGCTAGAGGGATTGCCTAAAAGTATGCATTACAACCTATTTTCATGGTTGTAACCACAAATCCAAGCTTTAAGAGCACATGCACAATGACAAAGGAAATTCCCTTCACTAGAAATCCCTATTTTCATGGTCTTTTAGTCAAATAAGACAAGGGAGCCTACTACTCAACTTCATCTTTCGATCCTTCATTGAGGAGACTAAGAATCAAGCTCTAATGGTGATCAATCACAAGAACTAAGCATAAAAACCCCTTAATCTTAACTAATTAGAACCCCAAAACAATTAAACCCCAACATGCAACTAATTTTCCATGACTACATTGAGGGTTTCACCCAAAACCTAGAAGTTAACTACTCACAATCCATGAAAGTTACGATAAACATCATAAAAATATAATCCATGAACAATATTGAAGTTAAAATCAAGTAATAATCAATAATAATTGAAATTAGGAACATCAAGGATACATGCAAAATTCATGAAATTAAATCAACAACAAATTGTAAAAGTAGAGGAGAGAGAAAGTTACTTGAAGCTTCAATGGATTGCAATTGATGGAAAACTAGAACTATTCAATGATTAAACTAACTAATTAACTTAAAGATTACAAAATAACTTGAGTTTTTGTGCTTTGATGAAAACTATGAACTACCACTAACAAAATAGGCTAAAAAATGCTCAGTCCCCATCCCCAAAGCAATTGGGGTTATTTATACGACCTAGAAAACAAAATGAAACGACGTAGTTTGGAGTCTCGGGAAGTCAGGCCAACACGGACGTGTTCAAAGTAACACGGACGTGTTGGTCTGAGGCAGGCAGATCAGAACCAAACAGCAACTTCTGGAGTGAAAATGGGGTAGGCAACACGGACGTGTTCAAAGTAACACGGACGTGTTGCTTCAGTTCAGAGAAGGCAGAACCAAAATGGAGCGTCAGGACACAGGTCAACACGGACGTGTCTCTTTTGACACGGACGTGTTGCCTGCTGCAGTAGCAAACTGGACAGCATGACTTCGAAGTAGCATAACTCTTAGCTCGGTTGTCGGTTTTGGGCGTGTGACCTGTCGTTGCAAAGCTTACGGAATAAGCTTTCACCTCCAATTAGAATCACACCAAAATGTTGAGTATGGAAAAAGTTATGACTGTTTGAAGTCAGGTGCTCCGCATGATAATATTGCAAAGTGCTTCCAAAAAGGCCTCAAACTTCACAAAACACACAAAATACCCGTGAAGCATCGAATGAACTAAAAATAACGAAAACCATGCACAACTAAGCTATAATGCACCAATTATGAATGAAAATGACTCCTAAAATGCACCTAAAATGCTAGCAAATAACTACTTATCACTTTCTCATATAAAACCTTTTCCCGTTCTTTGAAAATCCCTTTTGTCTTTAAATAGTATTGGGCAATACACTACCACGGCACCTCCCCAAATTCATGGAAACCTGTGTTATCTTGACAACTTCGTCTATCTCAAAAAAATCGCATATCAACTTGTGTCATGTTTCATATGACACTACTTTTTGACACTCGGTTTTAAACTCGTGACCCTTTTCTACAAATCAGACGAGCCATGACACTTAGACATTTGTATCTAAGTGACACTTTATCCATTTCCGAGTAACGGAGTGTTATTATTTACGCATGAGGTGCTTATGTGGTAATCTGTTTGTACTTATTATTTCGAAGCCGTCACTTTTAAATGTTTGTTGACTCTTATGTAGCTGACCTAGTGACTTCCAACGTTGGAATTAAACAGAATTTTGTAAAAACTTAGTCCAACATCAGAGCTCAGCCACAATACAACCATTAAAAGGAACTATACAAAGACCAAACAAAGACAGAAGTATAAGTATAGACCATGCACCAACAAAGTTAAGCAAATTAGGAGTTGTTACAAATGTACAACTAAGAAAACTTACCATCTGCCTGATCACTATAGCAGGGAATACGGACTTCCATGTAGCAAATTGGCCATCTGCTCAATCAGTTTGAGACTATTGACAATTGTTGTGTATTAGAAAGAAAGAAAATAATAGTGGATTAAATGACGAATGCATGTTGTATTTGTTCATGTTGTGTATTAAAGGATTGTTGGGATTAAGCTAATCAGTTGTTATTTGAAAAGTGATTGTTTGCAATTAATTTGAAAGATACGTGCGTGTTCATGGTTTGTTAATGCTGAATTCATCCTAATCTGTCGGTATTCTTCCCCAATTTCCCAGGTTTGACCGTGATTGGAAGAAGATTGAAGCATTTGTTGGTTCCAAGACTGTTATTCAGGTACACGACTTTTCACATTGTTTGTGAACTGGCTTAATCCTTGTCAGCAAAAATGCCATCCATTTTGCATTTGTACTGAACTATAGATTGATAAAGAACTTTATTAACTGAAATACTCCATTGTCATAGAGATAGAGACACTACATGTATGGGCTAGTTTGGTTTTTGATTGCTTATTCTTGTTAACTCCCTTAAGTAGTATGTTGTTCATAGAGCTTCATTGTGATGGCATCATTGTGCTTCATATTGTCATGCTATATGAGTGAAAGTGTGGAAGTCAATTGGTGATCAATTGTCATTACTCATTTTCATGCTATATAGTTGGTTTATATGAACTGCACAACCACCCAGCCTGAGGTTATTATTGTTCAGTAGACAATGAGTGGTTGTTAAATAGATTTATGTTGTTCCCCACTTTCTCCTTCAATTCTGAAGTATGCATGTACTTTTCAGCTTTACTATTTTTCTTTTCAATCTTATGAGCTTTGATGTCCATTTCTCCGCATGCATGTTACAATTAAACTTTGATTTACATCCTTCACCCCTTCTCAGCTTGTAGATTGTGATATTTATGGGCTATAAATGATCTTCATTTCGTTCATTCATTCCTCTCATTTTTCGCGGAGGGGATGGGGCTATAACTTCCTAGCATATGGAGGAACATTTCTCCATCATACTATGAGGTTTGTTAATTATTTTTTGGCCTGAACCTAAACTTTTGGCTATCCAAATTGGAAATGCCTTGCTCTGTTGATTTTATTCCTCTTATTGTTTTGGAGTCAAATGGCTGAATAATAAGGGATTTAATAAAGCTTGGGGGTGACAGGCAATAAACATTGTTGTTTATTGAGGTACTCCGTATCTGTTTGTCTAGGTGTTTGTGAGCCAGTGAAATTGAAGTCAGTATGCCTTTTCTAGCCCTTTATTTGTTACTGATATGATCTTCTGGATTCATTTATTTTGTTTGCAGATTCGCAGTCATGCTCAGAAGTACTTTCTTAAAGTTCAGAAGAATGGGTCCAATGAACGTGTACCACCACCTCGACCAAAGAGAAAAGCAGCTCATCCATATCCCCAAAAGGCTTCTAAGATCGGTTAGAATGTTACTTTCCTATGCTTGATTGTCATTGGAAACCTTTTTCTGAAAATTAGATTACTAATCTCATTTTTTTTTGTTGCTGTGCAGCACCGGTGAATAATCAACCTGCAGGGCACTATCAGAATTCACCTGTTGGGGTACTGGAACCAAGTTATGTATTCCCCCATGATCCATCGTCATTATTGACCAACCAAAGTGGCAGTGCTCTGACATCGTCCTGGAATTTTGGGTCTACACCACCTGTGAATTCATCAAACATTAGAAGAGGTAGTTATTTTCAAATTCCGTGAAAAGAGTCACATTTTAACTAGTATCTAATTCTTGGCAATTTAAATTCCGCTTTACCAATTCCACGATATTTGAGTTTCGGCTTATAAATTGTAGCATATTCAGTGACCTTCATTGTATGTGAGTTTTATTTTGAAAGAATCTTTTCTTTCTTTGGAAGCTTGAGTACCCTTAAAGGGACAAAGCTAATTGTTTCTTCTGAATTCTGCCAGTGAATAGTGAGCACAAGTAAATTGGTCATGATTGGACTTCGTTACTGTAAATGTTGTCAGAATTAAGGATATTGCTCAGTACTCATACTAGAGTGGTGGAGACATTAAAATTGAAATTTGTAGGCCAGTATAATGATAATTTGTTGGAATTTCTTAAACCACAATTGAGTTAATTCTGTTATTTCTTTCTTACAGATGACACAGGTCACACAGCAGTAGCACTGCCCACAATGGCTACCACTGGTTGCTGCAGCAGTAGCAATGACAGTGGAAGCACTTTGCCTGCGGCTGGAGACATTGACCAGAAAAATCAGACAAAGCGCCTTAAAGGTATTGCTCCTTGATATGTTCGTGGATGCCGTTACCTTTACATACTCACAACTTTTAACCATAACCCTTGACATTGAGTTTAATGTTCTGGATCCATTTTGATTGCTATATTTATTTTCCTTCGATTATAATAATTACATAACAAAGGAAAGAAAAAGACATTGTTTGTTTATTATTTGGAGTGTTGACTAGAAATTTGATTGATCACTTGTATATTCAAGGCTGAAAATATCTAAATTTTGTTTTCTTTTGATCTACATCTAGTGCTTGTGCATTGTACGCGCAAATGTGCATGCATAGACAAACAATAGCATCAAAGCCTTCGTCTCAAAATAATTGGGTCGACATGAGTCGATAAGAGGAATTGGCGAATTGCAGAACTAAGAGGATTCGCAAAAACCATTTGCAAAAATTCTCTCGGCATTTTTCAAATTAAGCACCAAATTCTCATCAATCTACAACCTCATATCTCCACTTTGCTTAGGTCTTCCTCTACCTCTCCTCTTTCCATCTTGTTGCCACTCTTTAAACATCCTTACCAATGCATTGGTCTCTGCCTACCATCTTAGACGATTTTCCCTAATCTTACCTCAATAGAAGCTATCCTTTCCTAATAACCTTTTTCCTCTTTTTATCCTTGCCTGTATGCCCAAACATCCAACGTAACTTACATGTCTTTGCCACTGTCATTTTATGGAAATTACAATACTTCAAAGCCCAAGATTCAGTCCTATAAAGGCATAAAGCAATGCCAGCCTACCAATCACACTCATCAAATGTGCATGCATAGATATTTTGGGTATTAATCTTTCTCCTTCCTTACTTCTTCCCTAACTTTTGAGCGCTTCGGCAATAGTATTTATCCCTTGGTAACTCCAGTCTATCTCAACTAAGTACTGCCTCCATTTCATATTATTTGCAACGATTAGACACTTTTCCTTCCTACTTTATGTCAAATTGTTCCAAGAAAACGGAGGTAGTATTTACTTTCTAATATTTGATAGTATTTGCAACCCAGTCTTACTTTTTCCTTTTTGTTGCTTTGTTGATCAAGTTGAGAATGCTTCGTAATATTATTAGAAGTGGTTAATTGAATGAGACTAGTGTATATGGGGTATTAGTTTCCTGCATCTGCATGTGATGTTGCTTTGAATGTTCCCTAGCAGTAGCATCTACTTCATTTTTCTCTGAATAGTCGTTTATTACCCCACTGTACCCCAGTATTGTATACCATGTTTTATATCCAACAATTCCTTCTTCTTTGTTGTTTTTACGAGTACTAAACATAGACTTAAATTATACTAACATATCCATTTCATTTTCTCTTGAAGCAGTTATGCCAGATTTTGCTCAGGTTTACAAATTTATTGGAAGTGTCTTTGACCCAAATGCCCGTGATCATCTGCAGAGATTAAAGGCAATGGACCCGATAAATATTGAAACAGTATGTTTTGTTTCTGATTCTCTGATGGTCTAGTAAATAATCATACTATGTTGTAGTTATATTCTGAAACGCTTTGAGTTCTACATCTTCATGCTGCCTGTTTTTTTGGCCAATAATAATAATAATTATTTTTTTTTACACAAGGAACTCTTTGTTCATAGTCAATTATTTATCGATACTTATGTTGTTTCTGTAATCTTGCCAGGTATTGTTGTTGATGAGAAACTTATCAGTCAATTTGCTTAGCCCTGAATTTGAGGAATATGTAAGTGCACTTTGTTCGACTTAAAATATGTTGAGATGATGTTTCTTTTTTGAGGAATGCATATCTGGTCCTTTACACTGGTTGAAATGAACAATTTCCATGTTGAGGTGATTCATGTTTGATGTTAAGAATAATGTTCAATGTCTGCTCCTGAACGTCCGAAATGGTCCTTGTTTTGTTGTTTGTAACTGTGCATTACTTTGTTATTGCTTATTTTGGTCTTGAAAATTATATATTTTTATATGGTGGCAGAGGAAGCTTTTTTCGTCATATGATGCAAAGTCGGGTAAAACCACATCATGTAGTGCGCTCATGCGAGCTCCAGATAATTCCAAGACTGCAATTCCTGCTGTTTACTAATCAAAAAAGGTATCTACGGAAAAGGAGAAACAGCATCAGCGTTGCTTACTCTCTTTTCTTTCCCTTTGTTTTTGGTATTCCTTTTTCATGTATCCTCTTCTATTTTTTCCGGTAACACAGCTCTTCTCTATTGCAGGATAGCATATTACCAGAACACGAGTTTGGGTGACTACAATGCTAGATGTTTCATCCTTGAACAGGAAGATGTACACTGCTAGTCTTCATTTGTATAATATGCATGTTCACAGAGTTTGTTTAGCAGAGTGAAACATTAGGAGGGAACGAAGCTGTGTACCTCCCAACTTTGCTGCTCGGGTTTTGTACTGGAGTTTTGCTGCTGTTGAGTAGGATGCTTGTGATGTTAGTCTAGGTCTGTAATATAAACCCTTGCCTAAGAGTTGGTAGATAATGTCTGGTTCACTGGCTGTAAACCGTAAAGTGCTCTCAAATCCCCTCAAATGAAAAAAAGGGGAGAAAAGTTTTTGTAATATATACTTATCGGAAAGTGTTGCTGTTGAGAAGTTGATCTTTCAACTATTCTACATAGTTGCAACCAGAATCCTCTGTATGTAGTAGTTTGTACATATTGAATCTGAGAAATGAGAATGTTATGTATATACATGAAACTGTGTTGGTTTGGTTACTGATGATACAATTTTGGAGATCATGGTTTGTATATTTTTTAGTACTCAAATATAAGTTGAAGAACATAATCACCACAACTTCAAAAATGAATGTGTACTGTTTACTCTTTCTATCTGTTGCAACATGAGCTGTTTTTTTTTTTTTTTTGCTTGTTTATCTTTAATAGCTTACATGCTTTGTTCCCTTTAGTATATCCAATTAATTTGAAGGGAAGATAAAAGTGACAAAGAAATTTGAAGCTCTGATTTGATTTGGATTATGAAAATTGGGTTTTACTCAAAACCTAGTCAATAACATTCTCCCTAGTGATGTTAGGTTTGTAAGTAGGTGAATAATAATATACCACCTCTGTTAATTTTTATTTGCAACACTTGAATTTTTCATATCTCACAAATAATACCTAAGTGTTGCATCTATTTGTTAACAGAGGTTGTACTATATATTGTGTAATTTGTGTGTATGGAGTAAGTTAAGATGAGCAAAGATATATTTTGACAATCCTTACCTCTAAGTTTTAACAAGTTTACTTTAGTAAAAATAAGATTATTTTGTAGATGAAAAGAAAAGTTATAGAAAAACAAATGTAAGCTCTGAAGATCGTAAGAGTCATGCTTTTGCTATCAGAGACTTGTTGCTGATAAATAGAATTTTTTTTAATTCCTCCCATTAATGTTAATTAGTATTCAATAAGTTATATTCAAACTTGCAAATGTAGCTTTCGAAGCCAAACTCTTTCAAGTTTTTCACAAAGAACGAATATTGCATACACTTGGTGTACAATAAAATTACTGGATAACGACTAACTTGAACTAGTTTTTTGGTAACTATAATTAAATTTTTAGTAACTTTAAAACCATTGAAATTTAATTGAATATCTAAAACAAATAAATTTTAAATATGGCATAATAAGTTATATTTATTCATTAAAATTGGGTTCTTAGCATTCGAATGTAAGAAATTGCATGATAACTTGAGCTGATTTTAAGGAGATTAGAAACCTATATATTAAAATTTAAATATCCACTTTGGATATGTTACAAACTAACTAAATCAGCATTGCACTAACTAATTACGAAGTACTACATACTGACTAATAGAAGCATAAGAAACTCAAAATATACCGATACAAGTACAACTATTAATTAATATATTAAATTTAACTGATATAATCAATGAAACATCATTGATATGATCTTTAAGTTACAATATTTAGAAGTTCAAATCCTATCAACTAATCTATGATGAGACGATCACAATTTCCGTTTATGGACTTATAGTCCAAATGACCATATTAAGCACCAAAATTAATCACAGCTAGATGAAATATTAATTTGCTTTCTTAAGATTATTATCATAGTACTGTAATAAGTATGTACATATTAGTAGTTGATCTCAACTGATCAATATAATTAAGTAAAACTGTAATAAGATTAACAAAAGTAAAAAAAATTTGATGTTGCAATATGCAATTCGAATAGAAATTGGACACAACGTAAGTGTTTGATCAATTTGAAAAGCTACAACAACAAAGTATATCAGTTGATTGAGTAATCAGGCTAAATGCAAATACATTGGTAAACAATTATAAGAACAAAGAAACTGTCATGATTAAGTACAGATTATTTATTAGACTATAATCATCTAATATATGTTGGTGATGGAAGATGCTGCATCATCAGGAAGTCCAAGTCCAACGTGACATCAGTGTGTATGGTGGCGATGATGGTGTGTATTCAGGAGACTCCGGTGTATATACTGGCGATTCAGGGGTGTACACAGGAGACTCGGGAGTATACTGTGGCGATGCAGGAGTGTACTCAGGAGACCGTGGCATATATGTTGGAGATGATGGCGTATATACAGGAGAATCTGGTGTATATACTGGCGATGCAGGGGTGTACATAGGGGACTCAGGCGTATATTGTGGTGATTCAAGAGTGTACTCAGGAGACCGTGGTGTATATGTTGGTGATGATGGCGTGTATACAGGAGACTCTGGTGTATATACTGGCGATGCAGGGGTGTACACAGGGGACTCAGGCGGATATTGTGGCGATTCAGGAGTGTACACAGGAGAATCGGGTGTGTATTGTGGTGATTCAGGAGTATACTCAGGAGACCGTGGTGTATATGTTGGTGATGATGGCGTGTATACAGGAGACTCTGGCGTATATGTGGGTGATGATGGTGTGTACATTGGCGACTCAGGCGGGTATGATGAATTGTAGTATTCAGTATACACTAGCATATATGATCGCACGGCTGAAGGTGATGACGGTGTGTAATCAGGGGACTGTAGCGGAGACGAACATCTCAACGATTGCGGCACGTGTGGTGGTGAAGATGGTGTGTATACAGGGGAATCAGGAGTATAAGTCGGCGATTGAACGGAGTAACTTGGAGAGCAAGGTGTAGTGTAGATGGGCGTATAATCAGGTGAATAATGGGAGGATACTGGTGTATAAGACGACGATGGAGATGAGTAGGAAGATGGGGTGTATGATGTTGAATATGGTGGAGACATGGTGTATTGATTATTGAATGATTGACGCAGGAAATTTGATGGATGAAAAATAGAATTGAATGAATGAAGAAGCAAGAAACGTTGGTCTATTTGTCGCAAATTAAATTTGATGATTTGTTCAAATTCATAATTGATGGCATTTAGTAATTACTGTTATGATTTTTATAGTAGAGTATGTTAGTATCTAATGATTTTCTTACCTAATGATTGCTTATGCTTCACGCATTTTGATCTTGTCCTAGCCTTCACGGTACCGTAGCCATAGCTGATTTTTTAGATATAAATTAGGAAAGTTTTTGATAACAGTATAAATAATAATTGGAAAACTCTAAAGAAAATAAATAGAAGTTTAATTTTAGCTCTAACAATATAAATTAGGAAAGTTTTTGATAACAATATAAATCATAATTGGAAAACATAAAGAAAAATAAAAGTTTAATTTTAGCTCTAATAATGAATATTGTATATAGTATATACTCGCCGTAGAGTAAAATTATTGTACAACAACCAACTTAAATCAATTATTTTAGTAACTAGAATTAAATTTTTGGTAACTTTAATATTATTGAAATTATTATTTAGAACAAATAAGTTTTAAACATGACATAATAAGGTTTATTATTAATTAAAATTAAGTTTTTTAGCATTAGAAAGTAGGTGCATGATAACTTAAGTTGATCTTAAGGTAACTAGAGCTATTAAAAGTGTAACTTGACCTCAATTAATTACAACGTGAGTTGATTTTATATTAATTAGAACATAAAAAAGCGTAACATTAAACCCGTTGTATAGTAATTACTGTACATCGGGTGTATATAAAACTTTGTGTTTCACAAATTTAGTTACAAAACAAACTTACATGCATAATATATGAGAAAGCTAAGAAACCCTAGATTGCTCGAATCTCATACTTCGTAGGATGATTTGTAGTATCAATAAGAAAAGGAAAGATGTTTATTACACAAAAATTTAATAGAAAGTATCGATCAAGAAGTTTTCCCTATCGACAATCACTTAATTCACAAATTTAACCTTGCGAATAATCTACCTTTCTTTCGGGTATAATTAAAAAAAAAAAAATCAAAGCTTTGCATGCAACATGCCATTGAATGCTTTATAACTTATATAACTACCTGCATGCCATTCAACTTGTCTCACGAATCCGATGAAAAGAAGTCGGATGTTGACATTATATATTTATAATACCAATATTAGTGGAGTTTGCTAAAATGATGAAGAACTTAATTGTTATGTTGGACATTCTACAATACTATTGATTATGGAATGTTGCTATAGATACCTCTCTACAAGCTTAATAAGGTATGTTTTGTGCCTTGATCTATTGACTATCAACTCTACTTACCATCTCGACCATCTGGGAGAATCTCAGTCAATCAAATCATTCAAAGTATCTCAAGCTACTATCAATCTTAGATAGCAAAAACGTTCACATGCAATCTTTTTACTGTCACTTCTAAATATACGATATAAACCCTACCCTATTAGCCACATAACAAGAATATCCACATAACTATTTAGTAAAATAAATCAAGCAAGACCTCAAAATTGATCAAACTCCATGGTGTAACAAACCTAACCAAACTGAAGAGTCATTGAACCCTTTGGCAAGAGTCGATAGGTATGTAAATATGTAATCAATACAACAAACATGTCACTCCCATGTAGTTTTCATTCATTCATGGATATTGGATATAATTTCTAAAATTTAAAACATTAGAGTTTCTTTGAAATGCTCAAGAGCGTACACTCAACGTTAAGTTAACCGCGAGTGGTGTTCCATCAATTTCATTTTTCATTTCTCAATATCTTTTCTCTGCTATTTTTTCCCCTTCTTCTCAGAACCCTTCTTCTTTCTCTCTCCTCCTTCAAACGATCCAAACAGCTAAACAAAATTGAAGAAAGAAAGAAAAAAAATCAAATTTTTACGTTTGATTAATTTTTTTTTTCTTCTTCGATGTTATTACATGTAGTTGTTCTTTACTCATTTATAATCTCATAATCATTGCAGTCAACCCCAAATAAGCAACCAATTTTCCCAAAAAAAAAAACCCTAAATTGTTTGCAAGACTTTTGATTTATAAATATCGAGAGAAAAAGAGAAATACCCAGAAAAAAGGAGGGAAAAAGGAGAAAAACCCAGAATTTAATTTTCCATTTTTAATGATCAATATGCTTGTTTGAGGGTTTGCTACTATTGGGTAAATTCAAAGGTTAGAAATTTATTGTTCAATTTCAAAATTTTGGAATTTAATGGTTTGATTTTGAAGAAATGAGTGAAGTTTTGTATATATGTTTATGTTGAGCTGGAAAATTTGAGAGATTTTGGGTGATTGTATTTTGGTTTTTAAGTTATTTGGAAATCTTTTCTGAAGTAGTATTGATTGAATTTATATCATTTTGACTAGATCATAAAGTGGGATGAGCTTAATTTGACCTCTTTAGGGTTTGTTAATTTGATATGATTACGATTGAATTGCTTTGGAATGTTGATTTCTTGAATGAAAAGTTGGGATTTTTGTGTGGAATTTGATTGTTGAGTTGTTGGATTTTGAGGGGTTTGATGGATGATTTTTGAGCAGTAAAGTTGAGAGATTTTGAAAGTGGTTTTGTGATTGATTTTTTCTAGAGAAGGGGTGGATATTTTGTATTTAATATATTCAGATTGCATCTCCGATTTCGCCCGTGTCAAAAAAGCGGAAAATTATAGTGTGGGGAGTGGTGCATTTGGTTGAGGTTGTGTGAAATTGGACTTTTGTTTGGATTTGTAATGTCAGGCATGAGTACTGAAATTGAGGAACAAACGTCTGCGGTGCAGGCCGAGGAATCGAGCGCGGAATCTTCAAAGTAAATGATCATTTACATTGTTGTTTTTTTGACTTGGTTATGGTGGATTTTCTGTTTTTTGTTGATATTAATTTGGTTGCATTTATGCTTTATTACTACAGGAGACCATTGAAATCATATACAAGGGAGTTTCTTTTATCATTGAGTGAATTAGAAGTTTGTAAAAAGCTACCTAAGGAGTTTGATGAATCACTTTTGAGGTATTAGGTTTTTTCTAGAACTTTCAGACTTTATACAATGTCTTCCCTATTGATTCTTACCATTCTTATGACTTACTAATATTGCGGGTCAGTGAATTTGAAGGAGCATCCGTTAGCAGCCTTAATCGTCAACGTGTCCCTGGGGGCTCATCGCTGCCAGTTTTCAAGCGAACCGACTATGGATCATCTGGACCACCTAAAGGGGAAGGGGGTAGTTATGGTAGAGGAGTGAACAGGTGGGATACTCGTTCAAGCGGACGAAGTGATAATGACATAGATTCAGGTATATATAGTTTAGGCTCAGTCCTGTAGTTATTAATTTTTTTAAGTTTTGAAAATACTACTTGACTTGTTTGTGCTCTTCAAATTGTTTCTTATTCTCTCCTTAAGTTGAATTCCCTTGTCAACTGAAGCATTTATCACTCCCTCTGTTTTTTTAGTTGCAACATTTCAAAATATGCACTATTCATTTTTTAAGCTTTAATTTAATTTTATGATCGATGTATAAAGAGGAATATAGTCAATATGGATCTTGTTTGATTTTTCTTGATGTGCACTTTATTAATATATATTTTTTATAATTTATACAAATATATAATTAGAGTTATAAATTGTTAAAAATATGCCTCGACAAGTGTGAAAAGTGAAATGTTGCAACTAAAAAAGAACGGAGGGAGTATGTTTTTGCAGATCTTTTGTGTTAAGAATTTATTGGCTGATTTAAATTTACCTTTTGATATTAGATATCGATAAAATTCAGGGATAGGTTCTGCAGACATAGCTAATGGGTTTAGACAAGATATTTAGTTTCATGCTTTTCAGGGATTGGCATGGATTTTCCCTCCTTAATCATTTGTAGAAAATGGGAAACCTGTTTGACCAGAGCCTCAGAGGCTATGTACATTGACAAAAGTTGGTAGGAAAACCGAACCTTTCTAAATATGCTGATGATTGGGTTTAGTTATAGAGTTTAGTAATTGTGTACATTAGTCTTACCCTCTCAGTTAAGGATGGTGATCGAGCGAGTTGAAGCAATTCACCAATACCCCTCCCCCATATTTACATCCAAATACAATTCGTATTTCATCTATATCTCCCCACAAATCCGCTACTTCCTATAAAAACCTTATAAAATACTACGTATATTGAATTGCAATGTCATGATTCACAAATTACAGTTTCCAAAACGCAATTTTAACATAAAAAACTCTCAATTAATGAATTAATGTTTTAATACGTCGTATAAAGTATAAAAAGTGAATTTTTGGAAAATGCCTGTTGAAACTAATCAAACAAGATCTCTCAGACTATTTTTTCCCTTGATATATGTAAAACCAAAGACGGTAAATAGTAGATAGGAGGTGAGAAGTGGATGTGGGGCATGTCGTAAAACCAAAACGCAATTTTAACAATAAAAAACTCTCAATTAATGAATTAATGTTTTAATACGTCGTATAAAGTATAAAAAGTGAATTTTTGGAAAATGCCTGTTGAAACTAATCAAACAAGATCTCTCAGACTATTTTTTCCCTTGATATATGTAAAACCAAAGACGGTAAATAGTAGATAGGAGGTGAGAAGTGGATGTGGGGCATGTCGTAAAACCAAAACGCAATTTTAACAATAAAAAACTCTCAATTAATGAATTAATGTTTTAATACGTCGTATAAAGTATAAAAAGTGAATTTTTGGAAAATGCCTGTTGAAACTAATCAAACAAGATCTCTCAGACTATTTTTTCCCTTGATATATGTAAAACCAAAGACGGTAAATAGTAGATAGGAGGTGAGAAGTGGATGTGGGGCATGTCGTATAAGACATGAAATTCTCCTCCAATAGGAACAAATTTTGTGAATAAAGTATAATTCACCAAGTTATACACTCACACTCCGCTTACAAAGAGATAAGAGCTGTTCGCAATTTTTCCTGAAGGAAGAATTATTGGTAGCTGCATGAAACTATGGTCGGTCTGTTATTTTGTGGAGATCTAAGCTTGGATGTCATGATTTTTGTTGGAAATGAAGAATGGAGAACTGTTCTCTGTGGTTAATCTTTGCTACTCCGTATTTCCTTTCAATCAATCAATCAATCATAGCCTTACTCCGTATTTCCTTTAGTTTCAGAAATTTGTTTCCTTCCCATTTTTACATGATTAAAGCATAACTTGGATGTTTTAGGGAGTATAATAATGTGATTAAGTGGATGTGTGGGGGTTGCTAATGTGTTGAATAAATCTTGTTGTTGTGTAATAATTGTTTGTGCTGGTGGTCAAATGAGTGTGTGTGTTGGTATGAATTAAGTTGATGTAGATTATCCATCAGCATTCTTGCATGTAATAATACATATCGAATGATAATGTTACATAGAGTTAGGAAGGCGCTATGGAGGCCAGGCTAGGAGATCCTGGCAGAGTCCCCCTGAACATGATGGTCTTCTTGGAAGTGGTTCATTTCCTAGACCTGCAGGATATGCAGCAGGTGCAACGGTTCCAAGATTTCGTCCTAATGAGAATTCCAGTCTTAACAGGAGTAATGAACCATATCACCCACCGCGTCCATACAAGGTATACTTTTAGCCAATAAAAAAGCTGCGATGTTTAATTTTAGTTCAATTATTGATTGATAATTTCCATGTGAGTCTTTCTGTTATTATTGTTCTGCGTCACTATGTGTGTCTTTAAATTTTTTTTTTCTTGTTAAAAAAATTACGTATAATAATGGTAATTTTCATTGTGGTTGTTTAGTTGAGTTCTTTAGCGCTGGAGAACTTAAATGTAATGTTCAGCTCTTCTATCTTCTAATGCAGCTATGGCAATTTATAATTTTTTTTAACCAATTCATTTTTCTTTCCTTCAGGCAACTCCTCATTCTCGAAGGGAAGCTAATGATTCTTTTAATGATGAGACATTTGGGTCTGCTGATGATGCTAGCGAGGATAGGGTTGAAGAAGAGAAAAAGCGAAAAGGTATGTCATTGCATTTTTACTCTTACCATTCTCTAAAAAGTAAAACCTATGGCTGCTTTGACTTTGTTCTTCATGTTACAATATAATCTGTTTGGAATAAGTTTTATCTCTGTTTAAGTTAATGTTCAACATAGTTAAAAAAATTTAAAACATTTTTTACAGCTGAGTTTGAACAAATGAGAGAGCAGCAGCACAAGGCTCTTCAAGAGAAACAGAAGTCAAGTAAAGGCAAGACTGATGATCTTTTCTCTGAAGCTGCACTGCTGGGAAATCCCAGTGATGGCAAAACCTCCAGCGACAATGATCAATTATCAAAACCAGCTCTACAAGATGACTCCAGCAAGCTTTCTGTTTCCTCACAAGCTCCCCTATCCAGACCACTCGTGCCTCCAGGTTTTGTGAGTAGTGTTGTCGATAAGAGCTCCATATCCAAGCCTCCTGTCAATGCTGAATCGCTGTTGGTGAGTCTTTTCTTCTTTCCTCATCTTTATTGGACTTCTATGCAAGAAATTTGGCTAATCAAACCAGTGTAATGTGTGAGTTATCCGTACTGAATAACACCCTTCTCTGCCTTAGCGTCATGATTGTCCAGTTTGAAGTTTTGTCCCCTTCAGCTGATCTTTTTTCACATTCTTTTTGAAAAGTTAAGTGCTAATATATAAAAAGGCTTTCTTGGCATGTGTTTATATAATTTCCTCGGAGTCAAGTGTAAGGCTTAGATTTTTTGTTTAGAAGCAAATTTTTTGCAGAATATTCTTAGTCTTTCTTCGATCAACAATCGGTCCCCTGTTGGGAACTTATAGCCTTGCCAAAGGCAGTTCTACTTCTCAAATCTTTCTTGTTTGCATTGCCCCTTTATCCCACACTACCACCTGGTTGTAACAAGAATATGTTTGTGAATTTCTATCCCCCTACCCTGTTTTTTCAAATATTTTCTCTGAATGTTTATGCATGCACCCTTTTGTCTTTTTGTAGGTTGGAAAATTAGAACCTGAAGACATTCGCCAAGATGTAAAAACCATAGCTTCAGGAAGGGGTTCTAGTGAACTTCACAGCCAGACAAGTAGCACTTCTGTTGTTAAGGCTGAAAATGTGCTGAACTTACCTTCAGTTCTTCACGGTGCTGATCATACCAAGGGTCCAAGACTTCCTGATGCTAGTGAGATCCTTGAGAATGGTGAAATTATGGGGCTTGATTTTGAGGTCACAGGGCCTAAGCTTTTGGGTGTTCCTCCTCGTTCAACTTCAATTTTAGATAAGCTATTTGGCACTACTATAACGGCCAGTGATGACAACACTGATAATTTTGTGGAGGTAAGAGTTCCTTCTCTTAATGGAAAACAACCTTGATGGACTTTAAAAACATATCTTTCTTCTATTGATATCTGATTGTGACTTTTTGCACTTGATGGAATTAGGATGATGCTAAAGGTGGTGGTGATGGTGGTGGTGAAATACAAAGCTCTGATACTTCGCGGTCCAAGTTTGCTGGTTGGTTTCCTGAAGAAAGTAAGTTCCATTTTAAATGTTTAGTAATAAATCAATGATTTATTCAATTTTATTTAGTTCCTATGCTATTCTTGCAGACAGGAAACCTGCAAGCGATATATCATCTGAGAAGCCCAACAATTTGTTCTCACTAATTGTTGGTAGTGAAAAAGGTGAATCCAATGTTCCAGCCAGTTCAGGAACGAGATCAAACTTTTCTCTTGAGACGATGATAGACAACAAAACACTCAATTCAGCATCTTCTTCAACAGAATTATCCGAACCGCTTCCTAATAGTTATGCTACAGAAGCAAAGCCTGCTGTGCTGACTTGTGAAGATCTTGAGCAGTCAATGCTTTCAGAAATTGGTGGAGCTAGTTCAAATACTCACCCTGCTGTGAAGGAGGATCATGCTTCAGAGATGAAGATTGGACATATAGGCAATAATATTGACAATCAAGCTTCGCATCATCTTCTTTCCTTGCTGCAGAAAGGATCTGGTTCTAATGATGTGGCATCAATCTCAGTTGCTGAAAAAAGACCTGAGAAACTATATGATCATGAGGTTGGCAAAGTAGGTGCACGTGATATTAATGTTAATGACGCCGATGGATTAAAAAGTCCGGGAAAGGCATTGACCCTTGAGTCACTGTTTGGGACAGCTTTCATGAAAGAATTGCATTCTGCCCAAAGAAATACAGTTGGTTCTGCAAAACTTGATGCGTCAGAAGCTGCATTCTTTCCTTCTGCAATGAATGGGTCTAATCATGTGGCCTCGAAGGACAGAATCGAAAAGCTGGATAATGTAGGGGAGTGGTTAGGGTTAAATGATGCTCTGAAGGACATGGAGCTCTCTAAGCAACCACCTGATTCCAAATTTGGAAGCATTGACAGGGGAATGGATGTGGGACTTCCTGAAGAAGATAGCTTGATTAATCTCATTGATCCTGTCCGTGCTGAGAAGTCCATGTTGGCTCCCAATTCAGGTACCTTTAACTCCGACTTGCTACCCTCGTCATCAAGTATGCCAGCTGATATTCGTGAGAAACTGGCAGCACTCGGTGGGACTCCAGATGAAAGATCCATGGTAGGTGGGCATGACCCACGTTTGTTGCATGGGTTTTTTGATATGGCGAAGTCTGAACTTTCGTACCAAAATTTGCATCCACGGCCATCTTCTCCACAGCTCCATTCCTCCCAGATGAACCACAGCAGACCATTATATCATGCTTTGGACTCCCATCCTGCCCATCTGGATCCACAGTTAAACTTTATGCCTCCTGAGCCTGTTATGCATCGTGATGCTCCAACACATCATCAGTTTCCTGCAAACATGGGCCACCCATCTTTTCCACACCCTAGTTCTGGTTTGCCAGGGTTTGATCATCCTATTCCATCTCCTATCTTGCAGCAGATGCAGATGGCTGGTAATCTTCCTCCACCTCATTTGGCTCGGGGTTTTCCTGGCAGCGCACCTATGCCGCCTCATCCCAGTCACAGTCCTGCTGGTTATGTACAGGAGCCCAATCCACTGCAAAATTTCCCATTCAGTCAACGGCAGCCATATTTTGGTGGTCCTGGAATGGGACAAACAGGTGAGATTTGAGATTCTGTTCAAGCCTGTGTTTAACTCTCTGCATAGCATTAGGGTTTTATTTTTTCATGCGTATCTCGTAGAAGGGACTTTGTGTGGTTGTGTGTGTGTGTGTGAGTGAGATAGAAGGGGGTTGTAAGTGGGAGTTGTAAGCTTGTAACTTTATGTTCGTCATGTGTTGTCAGTTCATCTCCTTGTCTTATTACACGTGTATACATTGAGCCAGCCAGTAGCTATAGCCTTTGTCAGGCAAGGGACAACCAAGAAAAACAATTTTGGTGATCCATCTTTTACCTCATCACTTTTCTGACTGTCCTACATTTTTCCACCTAGGCTCCATTTGTTTTGATGGAAAACACTTTTCATGGAAAATAATTATTTAAGAAAAATAGTTTTCAATGGAAAACAAAATTGTAAAAAAAGTTTTCCTTTGTTTGTGTTGGTGGAAAAAAAAACTCATGGAGAAAAAGAAAATTGAAAGAAAAGGGGGGAGAAAGAGGTAAGGAGTGGAATAGAAAAGTATGGAATAAGAAGGAAAATGTGGCATAAAAGGAAAATAGGTTTCCTTTTTTTAAAGAGAAAATTTCAACCTATGAAATAATTAATTTCATCCCTTACCAAAACAAACAAAAGAAAATGGGGGAAATAATGCCGGGAAAGTGTTTTCTTCCAATACAAACGGAACTTAAAACAAACACACCCTTAATGAGAGTTAATGTTAGTGGTTTTGAGCTGGCAGCTCCTGTTATTGTTTTGCACTTGATCCAGTTCAATGTCAATGTCTGCATTACGTCTTTCGTATGTTTCATACTTCCTTCACAAAATTTGACAAAAAATCTCTCTACATTCTGACTGAAGTTTAAAATGTTGTGCTTATTGTGGAGTGGAAGTAGTATTTACATTGGCAATTGTAAATGTTAATATCTCTGCATGTTTGATTCAATGCTGCACAAAACCTTGTATTTTTCACAGCCTGTATAAAACTTCAATTTGGATGGATAAAATGAAATGGAGACATATACGAGAGTAGCCTCATTTTACCGAACACAACCAAGGGCCCCTTTTGTTGATGCGTCTTTGTTCCTGGCTTTTATATACTTTGTATTGTAAGATAGTATTGTTATCATTGATTTTATATTTCAGGTCCTGAGTTTGGCGTTTCTAACAACCCCCCTGAGGCATTTCAAAGACTGTTGGAGATGGAACTTCGGGCAAATCCAAAGCAAATGCACCCTTTTGCTGATGGTAGTCCTAGCCGACCAATGTACGGACATGAGTTGGACACTGGTTTTAGGTACAGATAATGTATTTTTATTGTGAATGTATTTTAAAAGGAAAACTCATCGTCATCTGGATCTCCAGATGATTTGTAGAATGGGTTTTATGTGCTTACTGTGTAAACTATTGATAGTGTAGTTTTTTGCGTTCCAACGTTGCCTATATTTTCAGGGTTTACTTTCTTTGGTATCTGTTTTTTATGCACGTAATATTTTTCTTACTTTTTTTAATTTTTAACATAGTATTAAACTTTAGGCAATGGTAAAGAAATTAATTCAACTTTCAAACTGATTATTATTCTTGACATCATAAGCTTTGTAGGAAAAATGGATTTTAATACTCCTTTTGTATTTGTTTACTTGTTATAATCCTTTTTACACGGTCTTTAATACCCAACTTTGGCCGTTAAAATATCAAATTGTGTAATTAAGAAAATTATAAAAACTTGATTTTAATAAACTATATGTTGAAACGAAACTAACAATATCTCATATGACTACTTTATGAATTATGTACCTATCAGAAAAAATTGTCAAAGTTTATTAAATTTGACCTCTAAAATGAAAGTGTAGCAATTATTTTGCAAGAGAGGGAGTAATTCAGTGTATAAACCAAATTTCTGATCAATATGAAAAGTTTGTGGATTAGATCTTGTCATAGATAACCAAATAAACAACCAACCAAAATTTCCTTGTTCCTGTGACTCTGTGAGTTAGGAGTTGATGGTATTTAATGAATGAATTAGCTATGGTTCTCGGGCGTTACCCCGAATCATTTGATAAAATTTCATTTTAAGATTTCTTTTATTTGTTTTGCCTTTTTTATCAAAATATAAATATTGTAATTATATATTAATTTAATTTAATTTTGTAACAAACTGAAATGTTAAGTGAACAAATAGGAGTATTATTATAAGATATTTACACTAGATAACCATGAAATATTTTATAATTGTGATATAAAAGTTTCAAATAATTGCAAATATAATGTGAGTTTAATATGTTTATTAATAAAGAAATAAATATAGATTTTACATTTGAATTGAACACATGATTTCAAAATAAAAACTTAATGGTCCAAATAAAATATCAATTATGATATTGACAAAGAGATAAAATGAACATTAAATTATCATAAAAAATATAATATTTTATTTATCAACGTATAAAATGAATTATTAGTTTTAGTGAGTTATTACCTTTTATGATATACATGTTATAGTATTTTTGTTGTGGAAAAATTGACAATAATGGCATATAGCTTAATTGGTAAATAATGTGTCTCACATGTTGAGTTCAATTCTCGTTAAACACATTTTAATATATAGTAGTTGATTGCAAATATTTGAAACGGATTGAGAATGGATTGTATTAATAGTGTGTTCTATTCGTCCATAAGTTTCAATTCATTCCGATAAGTTTAAGTATTACTAAAAAAATATTTTTTTTATCTAACCCTCAAAGTTAAAATACGTTGGATTCGACTATAATTTAAAAATTTTATTGTAATAAATTGGTGTGTATTATTATTTATTACTTTTATATCATATTAGTTGCAACGATTTGAGATTTATCTTCTCTATTTTATGTCAAATCATTGCAACTAATATGATACGAAAGTAGTAATTGTAACCTAGTGATACTCGAGTGGAATGAATTGAAACTTAGCTTTAAAATGAATTGAAGATGCAACAGATTTCTTGCCCTGCTATTTATAACATTCTGTTTTGTTATCTTTACAAACCAAACATACCATGGTTAGGCAATCAGTTTTAAAAAATAGGAAAGAGGTTATGCTTTCCTGATGCTACTTCCACTTGGATGATTCCTAGAACTGTTGATGGTTTCTATGGACAACACATCCAACAACAAGGCCAAGGTCAAGACGGAGATGATCATAGTGGCTAAAATGAGGCGTTAATGGGGTGATGATGAGGATGCTTTTAACCACTTCTTATCAGGTNCTAGATAACCATGAAATATTTTATAATTGTGATATAAAAGTTTCAAATAATTGCAAATATAATGTGAGTTTAATATGTTTATTAATAAAGAAATAAATATAGATTTTACATTTGAATTGAACACATGATTTCAAAATAAAAACTTAATGGTCCAAATAAAATATCAATTATGATATTGACAAAGAGATAAAATGAACATTAAATTATCATAAAAAATATAATATTTTATTTATCAACGTATAAAATGAATTATTAGTTTTAGTGAGTTATTACCTTTTATGATATACATGTTATAGTATTTTTGTTGTGGAAAAATTGACAATAATGGCATATAGCTTAATTGGTAAATAATGTGTCTCACATGTTGAGTTCAATTCTCGTTAAACACATTTTAATATATAGTAGTTGATTGCAAATATTTGAAACGGATTGAGAATGGATTGTATTAATAGTGTGTTCTATTCGTCCATAAGTTTCAATTCATTCCGATAAGTTTAAGTATTACTAAAAAAATATTTTTTTTATCTAACCCTCAAAGTTAAAATACGTTGGATTCGACTATAATTTAAAAATTTTATTGTAATAAATTGGTGTGTATTATTATTTATTACTTTTATATCATATTAGTTGCAACGATTTGAGATTTATCTTCTCTATTTTATGTCAAATCATTGCAACTAATATGATACGAAAGTAGTAATTGTAACCTAGTGATACTCGAGTGGAATGAATTGAAACTTAGCTTTAAAATGAATTGAAGATGCAACAGATTTCTTGCCCTGCTATTTATAACATTCTGTTTTGTTATCTTTACAAACCAAACATACCATGGTTAGGCAATCAGTTTTAAAAAATAGGAAAGAGGTTATGCTTTCCTGATGCTACTTCCACTTGGATGATTCCTAGAACTGTTGATGGTTTCTATGGACAACACATCCAACAACAAGGCCAAGGTCAAGACGGAGATGATCATAGTGGCTAAAATGAGGCGTTAATGGGGTGATGATGAGGATGCTTTTAACCACTTCTTATCAGGTTTTCCTTCTTCCTGGCTTACTGTCCCTTTCTCTACGTCGTAACCATATATGCTACGCCCTTGGGCTTAGTGAAGATCTCCAGTGTATCCTTGTTGACCCCGATCAAATGGTTGTTTTCCACGGGTGGGAAGGATTGACCAGCTTTTCCTTTTGTGATGCTGATAACTCCGACATTTGGTGGAAAACTCATTCACAGCTTGACTTAATACTGGACTTGGACCCTCAATATGTTTTCAACACGGTTTTTGATGACGATAGAAAGATCTCCATTTCCGAGCTCAAACACAAGCTTGTAGGTTTGTTCTTGTGTAATGATGGCTCTTTCATTTGCACACTTGACATCATTTGTCGAGAATGCAAAGCTCGGAATTAAGAGTTTGAGGTTGTCCTGGTCTATTTACCCTGCTACACGGGCGTTGATCCAATGTTGTTCCAGGAGGCTATCAACCATGTATTACATAATCTCAACATATCTAATTGGTGGGTTTCACCTTTTGATGACCTTGTGACCAACTGACCGATAGACTTTGGGAAGTCGTTGAACTGAAGTGATTGGAGCTGAACTGAATTAAACCGAAAGTTTTTTACTTTTTTATGAAGGATTAATGAGTAGCAAAATATAAGAAGAGCTAAACTGAACTGATCTGATTTTAAGATGAAGTAAACAAACCGTATTACAATTGAGCTTTATTTTAGCGTTGTTCTCAAGCTTTATCTAACTAATTTTTATCAATTGCTACTTAATTAGCCACACTTCACGAATTTTTCCTTCAAGACAAGTGTAGTCCTGACTCCTGAGGGTGTTCCACCCAGCAGCAATGGCTTGTGCAAGGATGTTTTTCATTATTTTGATCATAATTACGATATAGCATGGATATTTTTGATCCGTTGTCTAATTGGTTTTAGCATGTGTGCTTGATTCATTGTCTAATTGATTGTAACAATTAACAAGCATGATATGCTGTTTATTTGAAGATGGGCAATAAGATATGTGCTCTTTAAAATGTGTTATTATTAACTATGAAACATATTTATTATAATTGAGCTTTATTTAAGCGTTGTTCTTGAGCTTTATCTAACTAATTTTTGTCAATTGCAACTTAATTAGCCACACTTGACGAATTTTTCCTTCGACTTAATGAAGTGCAATATAATCTCTTTTCTTTCAAAGATAATTGCTTCTTATTAAGGCAAATGCTATGCGTTTGAACTTTGAAGCGTCACGTATATTGGATATATACTCCATAATTTACCCTTTTTTTTTAAATAAAACACAGTACGTAGTATCTAAAAAAAGAGGGGAGTATACTTTGAAGCGTTGCGTATATTGAATATATACTCCATAATTTACCCTTTTTTAATAAATAAAACACAGTACGTAGTATCTAAAAAAAGAGGGGAGTATATTGATTATTTGATTTGTTTTAAAGTGTTTGAACCTGGGTTCGAACCGGGGACCTCTAGGGTATGAGACTTATTTTTATATTTCTCTTTTCAGCTAAGGCTAATCCTTAAAATCTCATCTACTGTACTTTTTTTCGCAACACCTCAAAATCTCCATTTGTCCCCCTTTCTCTCTCTAGCTCTCCCATGGCTTCCACCTCACTACTACACTTCACTTCCTCCTCATTCTCCGGCGTCAAACTTCCTTGTCGGAGCTCCGTATATCCTCGGGTCGGATTTTCGTCGGTGAATTTGAGAGTGACCGCAGAAACTGCGGTTTTCGTAGACAAAGCTGAAGCAGAGAATCTTAGTCGTCTCAAAACTAATTATATCCAAAAAATTGTTCCTCTTCTCAAAGAAGAATTCTCTTACTCCAATATTCTTGAGGTATCTTTTCATCCAATTATCTTGTCGTTGTTACTTCGCTTCATTTTGTGATGAATTTGGCGAATTTTTGGTGTTTGTATGACTTTATATTGTTGAATTTCATGTTTAGGTTTTGTAGATTTTGATGTTTACTGTTATTGTATATAAATGATCACTTCGGTTATTTACTATGGAGCAATTAATAATGAGGACATCAAAATGCTTTTAGACAGCATATACTCCGTCACCGCCGTCACCGTGGATAGGTGTAATAATGAGTTCTTGTGTTACTGCTGTGTTTGTGTGGCTAATTTATATATATATAGGTGACCGGAACTTAGAATCATTCAGCTTGTGTTTACCAACGCGGTTGTCGTTTTGTTTTGGAATACTTATTTGCAACATTGTGACATATAGAAGGGAGGGAGTATAATGATGTCGAATTGGGGGATGTGATGTAAGCTCTCGATTCCTGTCTAATGTACCTGAAACTCTGAAAAGAATGAATTTAAGCATCATCAGTAGTTTCTATTAGAGTTTAATTGCTGAAGAGCTCAATTGCGATGGATACGGTGTAGTGTCTTGGCTGTTTGCTGCCTTTAATGCTCTTAATTGTTTGCTTGTTGCTGTCAATCCAGCATCAGCTGATGGACCGATTAACAGTTTTTTGCATTTGTCATTTCAACATTCCAACTCGAGTTTTGGTTACAATTTTTTCAAGGCATAGTGATAAAGACATTTAGGATCCGTTTGGTAGGGCGTAAAACATTTTCAATGTAAAACTATTTTCAATGTTTTTCATGGAAACAATTTTCCATTATTTGGTTGCATGTAAAAAAAAGTGATGAAAATAGGGGAAATGAAGGAGGTGGAAAGAGGTAGTGAGGAAAGAGTGTATAAGGGGATGGGAGGAAAATTGTTTTCCTTTCATTTTGGAAGGAAAATGGTTTTCCATCATTGTAAGGAAAAATTTAGTTCCATGGAAAATGATTTTACATTCCTTTGTGTACCAAACAATGTAAAATTGGGAAAGGCAGGAAAACTGGAAAGTGTTTTACGCTCTATCAAACGGAGCCTAAGATTTTTCTCATTCATTTAGAGAAGTTGAAGAGTATTTTTTCAGATACAATATGAGCATATAGTATCTCCATATTATGCTTTTGCGTACTTTTTGATTCTTTGATACACATTAATTGTTGAAATAAAGGGATTACATGGTTAAAAGAGGTGTTTTTTGAATTTGTGCCAGGATTTTTGGATTCATAATATATTCTGGTCGGATTTGGGCAGGTTCCAAAGGTTGAGAAGATAGTTGTGAACTGTGGAATTGGTGATGCTTCACAGAATGCGAAGGGTTTGGACGCTGCAATAAATGAGTTGGCACTTGTTACAGGGCAAAGGCCAGTAAAGACAAAGGCCAAAACATCCATTGCAGGTTTTAAGGTCAGAGAAGGGATGACACTTGGGATTGCAGTCACACTTCGAGGAAATGTAAGCCTATACTTCCTACTATTATCTTGCTTTTCCATGTGTTGTTTTGGATTTGGCTTGATTTGAATGAATTTCTGAGGTTTCATGGTGCATCCTGCTACTCCATGCTTGAGTTTTTATAGATAATTCTTCGTAGTAAATAATTGGTTGCGCAGGAAATAGGAGAAGTGTTAAAATTATGGAGCTTTGTGCTTCTGGTTTTGTTCATACCCTTCAAAATTAGAACATATCTTGAACTAATGGCTCAGGTTAAAAGCATATTGTTGGAGTACTAAAGTAGTGGTGAGAGTGGACATTGATATTGATTAAACATGATTCTGGTCAATTTCAGAAAACATCGGCATTCATATGTGCATTCTGGTTCATAATGGTGTACTCTTCCTGGTTCGTTGTTTTTAGACAAAATTAGCTCAGTGGCTAGGAGAGCTTGAATCTTGCAGCTTATATGCACATAAATTTTGAAAATATGATCAATCAAAGTTCATTAAGCTATTTAGCTCATTGCTTGATTTTGTATATGAAACCTTACTTTTCATAGATGCATTTACAATGTTCTAACTTTTACGGTTGTTGAGATGCAGATTATGTATTCCTTTTTGGACCGTCTAATTAACTTGGCACTTCCTCGAACAAGGGATTTTCAAGGTGTAAACCCAAATAGCTTTGATGGCCATGGGAATTACAGCGTTGGATTCAAAGAACAAAGTGTGTTTCCAGAGCTTAAACCCGAGATTGTTGGCAAGCCTAGGGGAATGGATATTTGCATAGTGACAACAGCTAAGACCGATAAGGAAGCCCACAGGCTGCTAGCCCTTATGGGAATGCCGTTTAGAGAGGGTGGTGGACCAACTACTGTTGTGCGCAAGAAGAAGTTGAAGTCTCACCACTTTGACTCAAAATCAAAGGGGAGGAAGTACTAGATAGTCAGTTAGGTGGTTGTGTTCCTGAAGTTTTTATTTTTTTTATTTGTTTTTTGTGCATTTACCATGTACCTACGGCATTTGGTCTTTTTGTCTAATGCATTGTAACAAACTATGATGTTGTATCTTGTATTCTTATATGAAGAATGCTTTACCTTGCGAAATGCTGCATCAAGTATCCATCAATCTTCAACTTAGCCTGTTTACACATACAAAAATCCTTTTGGGTTTGAGCTGTTTGCTATAGACAAACTTTCTGTGGCATGCTTGTTAGTTGTTATAAACTTATAGTCGGTAATGAGAAATACTTATCATGCAATTAGCAAGGAAAACACCATTAAAATGTCATCTCTATGGTAATGCAATCCTATTTGCAGTCTTGTAGGTGTAGACTCGAGCTTTTTCAACTAATAAACGATATTAGGAAATTAATATTATCACTAGAGCAAACTACATCCATAAAGATATACAAATAGACTTGTCAAGTCAGGTCAAATAGTTGAAATATTGTGTTTAGTTTGAACGATCATCTTCAAATAATCCTCAAATTTAGAATATTTGAAGATTTTCAAAATGTAAAATTTGAAGTCGATCACCCAAATATCGAATTATTGATATAAATTCTTCATATAAATTAGTCTTGCATAATCAATACTCGGAATCTACTCCAAGTTAAACCATCAAATTAAATATAACTCTCTTGGTCAATTACTTCCCCTAAATCAACTAACAACGAAGTAACGAACATTAGAAAAGGTAGAGATTAGTGCAACGTAATACTGAAACAACCGCCATAAATCAAAGCGGTGCTAAAAAATAAAATTAAAAAAAAAAAAGTCAAAAGAAAATCAGAAAATGGCAGCAATAAAGATGATGAGTTTCATATCAGCTCAAAATCATCCTCCTTCAATGGCTCCCGATTTTTCTCTCTCCTCCATTAAAATACCTTCTCGTAACTCCGATCTCGTCTTCGTCGTCAATCCTCGAGGTTTCCTCTCTTATCCTCACTTTCTCTCTCATCTTCTTCTACTGATTTAAAAATCTGTTACAAAATGATGATATTAATGTTTTACAGGTGCAAATGGTAAGACCGGAATTGAATGGAAGAAACTTTTGCCTTTCTTGAGGTCTCGTCTTTCTTCTTATTGCAATGTAAGTTTAGTATTTTTCCTATTTTTTTCTGAAATTATGATAATTTGTTTTGTGTTTTCAATTTCTGTTGTTTCATTTGTTTGAATGAATTTGTGAATTTTTAGTTGATTTGTGTTGTGATTAATTGTTACGGCGTAAAAATGTGTTGTCATTTGGTGAAATTTGAAGATGAATTACGAATTTAAGCATAATTCTCAGTAAAGATTCTATGTATACATTGAATTGAGTTTGATTTCGATGCTATCTTCTTTAAAATATGTATCGAATTATGTCTTGGACACAAATTCAGCTTTCTGAGAGAGGATTTTGGATTGTAATATCGCTTTGACTTGTGTTGTCATTGAATTTTTGGAGGTCCTTTACCTCGGCTTGAACATAAGTGGAATTGTTAATGAAAGTGACCACCATATTTTAGATTATACAGTATACTGAAATAATTCAGTATTATCATCCATATTCAAAAGTTATACTACAATGCCATTAATTCATTATTGTGTTATAAAGTAACATTTCCTATGTTACCGCCTTCTACCTTTTCTGTCTTGTTTTGGCTGATCGTTGTTTTCACAAACTACTTTCGTTTTGACTAGATATGCGAGTCTTTTACATCCGGTCCCTCTCATGCAACTGATATTACAAGAGAGGTGCGGTTTCTTACTTTTGTTTGCATTTTTTTGACAAGGATTTCTGATCTTCTGATTTTGAGTGGTAGCAGTAATTTATGACCTTTTTTATTTTGTTGTTTTTGAATAGGCTATCAGGGAGGGTGCCAGTGCCGTAATTGCTGTGGGTGGTGATGGGACTCTTCATGAGGTATGTGCTTAATTAAATCCAATGTTAAGATTGAGCTGTTCCTCTAAGTTTTTATCCCGTCCCCAAAATCAATGTAGAACAATTGTTTTGATTGCAATAGAAGAATTCGGACTTTCTTAAATTTTAATTATATGTTATATTTGTACCTGTATATGCTCTAGCATTTGTGCTACTGAGTTTTTGTACAAATTTGCACTTTCACATCAAGCCTTGTGGGGTTTCCTAAAAAGCAAATTAGAAGTAAAAGAAAAACAAAGAGCGTTTCTTCACATTAAGAGATACCTTATACATTAAGTGGGTGATTCTTTGTTGCATCCTTTTCTTCTCTTTCACTTCTGCGTACCTGTACTTACATGTTATGTATAATTACTTGGAATAGCATATTTCAATTTTGGACATGTGAAGTTCCTTTGAGGCTTTAAGTATAAAATATAGTTGGATGCAGTAAAAATAAACAATAAAAAAATAATCAAGAAGCAAGTGACCTTGTGGTTAATGGATTTAAAGAGACTCTGTACTTCCCTATACTGAGTAGGCTATGATGTGTTTGCTTGCTTGGAAAGATAAATACAATCTGTAAGGATAGATGTTGTGGGAACTAGGAAGGATATGTAATTGTTATGTTTGATTATGATCAGATTAAGATAAGTAGATTTGGTTAGAGTTTTATTGATTTGCAAATTACACTAGCCACGAACACTAGGAAGTTTTGAATAGAAACACTTGCAAAAGGTAAGACTGGGTGTTAATTAACAGTATTAGCCTTTTCCTTTCGAGTCGAGCACCATTTTCATTTCTCTTCTTGAATATTATATTATAGTACTTCTACATTATTGACCTCTTTCAAGGGTTTTCGATTGCAATAGGTTGTGAATGGCTTCTTTTGGCAAGGAAAACCTGTTTCAAGCCAAGGTGAAAAGTCTGCTGGCACAACTGCACTTGGTGTAAGCAAAATACTGACCCAATATTGTTGCCCGCAGAAAACATTGCTAATTGGTTGATGCAATTTTCTGCATGTTGTCCCTTGAGTTTTCGTAGCTGATGAGGTTATTGATTCTTTCTGCAGCTTATCCCCTTGGGAACAGGATCGGACTTTGCCAGAACATTTGGCTGGTTAGTTTTGTCATGATTGAGTCACTGGGAACTAAAATTTCCGGTGCATTTGCATAGACAACACTGAATATTTTTTCTTTGTTGTTGTTTCAGGAAAAACGACCCTTTTGAAGCTGTTGAACGCATAGCTAAAGGTGAGAAGACTGGATAACATGTTTACATCTTTTAAGCATTCCATTCTACCTTTCACATGCATGCATTTTCTTACTAACGATGGTGCTTTGAAGGGATGAGATCGCGTGTGGATGTTGGTGTCATAACTGCAGAAGATAATGAACCTCATTATTTCATTAACGTTGCTGATATTCACTTGTGAGTTTGGACTTCTTGTCAAAATTTTCCTATAGTTTTCAAATAAATTCATTAGAAGCTTCTGATTTTGGCATTTTCCACAAATTACCTTTTTGGGGGTTTCAGAACTGCAAAGGCAGGTTACTATGCTGCCAGATATAAAAGATGGGGAAATTTGTGCTATGTTATTGGCACTTTGCAAGCTTTCATGGGACACAAGAATGTAGATCTTAGGGTAAAAGTGAGTCACTACTACTGTCAGGTCTTTGTAATCTGAAATGCTATCTTTATTGACATTGCTTGCTTCTTTGCTAAGATTGATGACGGTGACTGGATTAAATACTCTCGAGTTACAGCACTATGCATTGGAAACGCGAAATACTTTGGTGGTGGCATGAAGATTACCCCCAATGCTAACCCTTCTAGCGGAAGCCTTGAGGTGCCCTACTATTTGCTTTTTTCTGAATCCTCGATGCTGGATTACCTTTTTTCTTACATGTTTGAGTTTTTTTCCCTGTCTTTTCGTAAATAATGGCTTACTATTTATCAAATCATCAACTCTTGCTTTTTTGAGGCTGCTATTATTGTCCAAAGAATTTCTATAAAACATTAGATTACAGTTACGTAATTTTATTTAGGTAAAGATTTTATTATCTTGTATCAAGACTGGTTCTTGAGCAGAAAACCTAATAACATCTATATGTTGCAGGTTGTGGTCCTCCAGGATTTCAGGTGGTATGACTTCCTTTTGAAATTGCACAGGTTGTATAATGGAACACATCTTTCAGTTAAAAATGTAACATCAAGAAGGTATGTCACTAAGTTTTGATCTGCTGTATAAATAAAATATGCTTAATACATATCCTGCATACCTGCCCAATGGTTATCGGTTTTCCCCATCTCAATGACTTCCAATTGTGTTGGATATGTTTTTCTCTTCTACTAGCATTTTGGCATTCCAGCAGGGCTAAAATTACTTAAATTGTATCTGTTGAGTCTCAATGTCTCATTTTACCTTACCTTTCATACAGATGATTTAGAATTTCAAAGTGATAGCAACCAAAACTCTCACCCATGGACTCTTGCCTGCCCACCTCATCATTATAATATCTTGTTCTGTAAAGCTTTGCTATGCAGTCTAAGATTTGGTGATTTTAGGAACCCAAATCTTCTATGCTTGAGAATTTGAGATAGAAACACCAATTTTATTATGTTACTTTTATTATGATATCGAAAGTGAACTGCTACACTGAGTCCACTTTCGTTATGATATTGAGCGCTAGACTTGCATTGTCTAGTTTGACTGATCGAACGAGTTTTTTTTTTTTTTTTTTCCCTGATGCAGTGTACATTCGATTGAAGTGGAGCAAATTAATGATGGTGACTCCATTCATATCCAGTCTGATGGAGAACATTTGGGTTTCCTTCCTAGAAAACTGTGTATTATACCTGGTGCTATTGAGATGCTGACGTGATATACCAAAACTTTTGGAAGCTGTTCCTCAATACATCATTGACGTGATGATTTGCTGCTAGGTAATTGCTCGTGTAAATGTCAATCAATGCTAACGTTTGACCTGCGTCTCAGCTCCCGTCTCCCCAGAATATTTTGATAGTCACCTGCTTCTTACGGATGGTTGATGCAAGCATTTTCATGTATGTGAATGTGTTTACCTGTGCGGTGCAGTTCCTTGGCAGTCTGTCGACAACTTTGGTGAGCTAGGGTCAGAGGCAGAAAATTGAATTTAAGACTGGTGGAGTTTTTTGATGTCAGTTGATGGTCACTGTAGTTGTTCAGATTAGAAGTTCAAGTGTTCAATAACTTGGCCACTAATCACTTGTTATACCAGTAAAAGTTTTGTTTATCCATTAATAATTTCTAGACTAGATCTTTGTCGTAGGATGCAGCTGGATCAAATGTATCTACTTTCAGATTCTCTTTTGAGTGTAAAGATTACAGTACGTTCATTATCAATTTATCATGATGCAAAACTTAATTACTATATGATGCTCCACCGAACTTTTGCCCTTCGTGAGTCATGTAATCATCTCATACCGAACTTTTGCACATAATTCACAAAACTTTCCAAGGTAGTAGCGTAAATCTAGTACGGCAGCATCTTATTAATCAATTAGTCAAATATCTCAAAAAAATTTTAGCCACAAAACTATCTTTATTCCTGTCCTCACACACAAAAAAGGAAAGGGAAACAAATCTCTGTTCTGAATAACACACAAAATGTCCTCTTTATTTTCACATGCTTCCACAACTCCTCATTTGAGCACAAATTACAGTTATTTGACACCCCTTAAACTTCATCATAATGCCCCAAAAATTTACAACCTGAAGTGCTATGGACTTAGCAAGAAGAACAATTCTTCAGTAGCAACACAGAAGAAAGATAGTAAAGAACCTGAAAATGTGGTGCTTAAGCTGGCATGGTATGCTTCTGAAATGCTTGGTATAGCAGCTTCTGCGCTCCGATCACCGCCTTCTGATGTGATCGATGAAGTTCCTGAGCTTGCCTATGATGAAACAGGAGCCGTTGATCGTGCTGTTGTTGTGGAAACAATCAAACAAGACTTCCAAAGGTCGTACTTTGTCACTGGTATGCTGTCAAAATTGTAAAGGTTTTAAATATTTCTGTTTTACATTAACAGTTCTTGCTCCTTGTATCTAGTGCAACATCCGAATTGTCATGCAGGTTGAGCTACAGCGTTGATTATTTATACCTTTGTTACTCCGTATCAAATCGATATATCAATTAATTAAGCACAACTCCGAGTAATTTAAAGGTATCATATATTGAGACGAATCTAATAAAATCGATATAATTCAGGAAACCTGACACTTGGAGCCTATGAAGAGGACTGTGAATTTGCTGATCCAGCAGGTTCTTTTAAAGGACTAAAACGCTTTAAGAGGAATTGTACCAACTTTGGTTCTCTTCTTAAAAAGTCAAACATGAAACTCATGAAGTGGGAAGACTTTGAGGTAAATTTATAAACTTGGGTATTGATTTTATTATTTTAGTAACTCATGTTAACTTTCTGACTGAATATTGTGAAAGTGCAGGACAAAGGAATTGGGCATTGGCGTTTCAGTTGTATCTTGTCTTTCCCTTGGCGACCTATCCTTTCTGGTAGGTCTTTTGTTAATACATTGATTTTATATTTATGAAGGCTTCTGATTGAACCATATACTGTTAATGAAATTTATTCCGCAAAATAATAAGTTCAGTTAAGTTCAATTCACAGCTAAAACATACAAATACGAAGACACCAACAGCAAGCTCCGCCTAGTTTCTATCTATGTTTTTTGTTGGTAACAACTGTGTAATAAGAACATATATGAAATCTAATTAAACTGAATTGAATTCCAGCTACAGGCTATACAGAATACTATTTTGATCCAGAATCTGGTAAAGTTTGCCGGTAAGTTGCAAATGAAATTGACAAAATTAAGTTATCTTGTTTTCTATTTTTGTTTATTTCTAGGTTCCATGTATCGAATTCGATTTCTTTTTTGTTGTATAACAGGCATGTGGAACACTGGAATGTCCCAAAAATGACACTGCTGAAGCAAATTTTGAAGCCTAGCAGACAGATTACTTCTAGTTAATCGTGATGCGCTTATCAGCTTATGTGATACAATCATACAAAATTACAAGGGATGTTTCACTTGTGTTAGTACTATAGCTAGTATTAGTAGTATAACATGCCATTGCAATTGTGTGAATATAGAATTGTAATAGGGCATGTAGCATTTTGAATGCATGTTATAAAATAGTGGATTAGTAGTATACTAGTATTGAATTATTGATCCTTTGTTGTTTACTTTAGTCTTGCAATTGTGGCCTATAGTTGATTTTTGTTTTGCTTCAACTACTTTGTATTGAAATATTTAAGACCTAAGAGCTGATTTAATTAAATGTTTTATAAAAATCTTCGTATTGTCGCCAACAAAAGCGAACTCAAGTGGTCTAAGCCTCGCTGAATGCAGAATAGTAAAAACTAAGCCTCGCTGAATGCAGAATAGTAAAAACATTTGTAAAGAGACTCACCCACCATAAATTGTTCGATCATGATTGGATTCAGATGTAATGGGAGCTTTGAATAGGGTGGGCATACTAAAAAAAAAAACTTCATATTGTCAAGATAATGTTTCGGTAATGCTACAATTGATATATTTTACTACAGTATGTGAATTACTTTTTTCAATTAATTTGCTCCAATATCAACCCTTGATCACCACCATTTCTTTCAATGATACTCCTCTTCACACCTCATTGTCACGACCATATTTGCCTTTCCACCGCCACAATCCGTTGTCATCACTGCCAGAATCACTATTGAGAAGAACTTGCAAAAAAGAATACAATGCATAATGGATGGTTTTGGGAAAAATGACAAAATTCCGGCTATAATTAGAATATTTTCTATTATACCACTGGTGTACCTTGCTCAATATCACCAAGGTGAGCAAACATTACCCTAATCTAATTTCAAGTGAAGGGTGGAAATCAAGTTCTCTTTTACTCTCAAGTAAGGATATTATTCCCTAAACATCATAAAATAAGGCAAGCACAAACTTCCTCACAAACCCAAAACAACAAAATAATTTGCCAAATCACCCTACTATACTTACCAATAACTAAACCCAATTTTTATTTTAATTACTACGTAAAACAAAACAACTGCAATTGAAAGTAAGTCCAAAAGAACGAAACCTAAACTAGTGTAAAAGACGGAAAAGCACTCCGTACAACATAACCCACCCTGACCCAGTGACCCAGATGTATTTTGGTCGGGCAAATAAAAAGCGGTCTTTTTCTTCACTTATTTGCCTTCTCTAACAAAACTCTTCTTCCTCTTCTCCTCATTTTTCCTCCTTTCTCTCTCCAAAATCCCAGAAAAAACCTCCATTGATTTAACCATGACGTTTCCTTACCTCGAAGCCGTTGTTGGTATATCTCTTTTTCTTCTTTTCCCAATTTAATTATTTTCCTTTTTTATTTTCCTTTTTAATTTCGTTTTTTCGTTCTCATTTTGATTATTTGATTTCTATTTTTGTTGAATCTTTCGGTTTTTAACCTAATTACTCACTTAATTACTTTCGTTAATTGTTGTTTAATTGCTCGGATTAATTATCTTTCAGTCTTTCATCTTAATTATTTGGGTTTAACAATCTGATTTTACTCGGGGTTTTGGGTTTAATCGCTTGATACCTATTTTCTTTTTTTTTTTTTCTTTTCTTTTTTTTTTCTTTTTAATTTCTTTTGAATCCTTTTGTTTTTGGCATATTTTTTCATTGTAATGTACTGCATATGAAGGTGTTACTGAAGTGATGCATGTATTTAATGGTGTATTGAAATTGCTGTTTTGAGTTTAATTCATTTTGGTTTGAATGATAGATATCAAATTTGATTAAGTTCTTTTTTAGGGTATATGATTACGATCTTGCTAACGAACGCCTCTGGGCTTTATATAAACATCAAATAATTTCCTAAAATGGTAGTTATTTTGGAATTCAAGTAAAAATCATGCATATTCACGATATAATTAATGCTTGTTCACTTTTAGCATGCTCATCCAACGCCTTGAGGGTTTTAGCCTTTTCCATATGATTATTAGATTATATTGTGGTTGTTGATGGAGTAAGAAAGTTAGGAGAAATGATTTTAAAAGTTGAATAATAAGGCAAAATTAATTTTGGGATATCATTTGGAAGGATTTAGGAGCTAATTATTTTGAAGCAAGAGGGTAGCTCATTAGACTTGTTGGATCAAACCTGAAGTACAAATTTGTATATTACTCTTAGTTGTAATTAGTTCTGGAACGGTGAGTCGAACATGGAGCGGTGAAGGTTTTGTTCCTGTTTACAATGTCTTTCAATGCCTTAAAGTTAAAGCGTATGAAAAACAATAAAAGATAAGAAAAGAAATTTATAGTTTGAACTTTGGAGAAGTTGGAAAATTTGGGAGAATGAAGAAAGGGAGCTGATAAACCTATACTGCAAGTGTGTTGGGGTCATCTCATCATACTATGGAACCATTGTAAGTTTGTAACCATCATACGGTGTTTGCTTAAGAAGCCTTAGGGATTTCAAATAAGTCAATGAGTTACTGGGAAGGACTATTCACTGTAGCCGTCATAACCAGTAAGGAATATGTTTGCACTTGATGAAGATAAATAACTTTTACTTGTGCTGTGGACTTTTTTCATTTTCTACCATCGTGTCTAATATGGCGTGGTTTAGTAGTAGGATATTTTGCAAAAGTTACTCCCTTGATCACATTTCTTGATTTCTCTTTGATTTCAGGTTTTATGATACTCATGTATTTCTTTGAAACCTATCTGGATTTACGTCAACATGCTGCCCACAAGTTACCAACACTTCCTAAGCCATTGTTGGGTGTGATTAGCCAAGAGAAATTCGAAAAATCTCGGGCATATAGTCTTGATAAAAGGTTCTTTGCCAGTATATGCTTCAAATATTCTGCCTGTGCAACAATGGTTTACTGTTCTTTCTTCTTTCATCCATAATGACTTCTTATTACCTTTTTGTTCTTTTTTATTGCAGCCGCTTCCATTTTGCTCATGAGTTTGTAACTATATTGTTAGATTCGGGAATTTTGTACTTTGGAATACTGCCATGGTTTTGGAAGGTGAGTAGCTCATTTCTGTAAGATTTTAATAGTGAACGCATCATGGATGTCATTGACTAATTGTTCAATTTTTTTTTACCCCCCTCCTATCATCTGTACAGAAAGCAGGAGACTTTTTAGTGCATGCAGGCTTTGATACGGAAAATGAAATAATACACACCTTGGCTTTCCTAGCTGGTGTCATGATTTGGTCACAGGTATTTGTATTTTTTGGTACTTGAAGTTCTTTTTTCATGTTCCTTTCTATTCTTTCTAGGTATCTCTTTCCCACCTTGATTCATGCTTGGTGTATGGGAAGTTGGAAACTCAGTGGTGGAGCTAGAGGGGGCAGGGAGGGGCTGCTGTCCCTACAAGGCTTGAAAGATAGCTGAGTTGGTAGAAATAGTAGTTGAATTCTATTAGGTCATGGGTATAAGCGTTATTGATTAAACATTTTAATTACTTAGAGCATCCACAATTCTATTGCTACATCATCAAAAGGACAAACCCATTATGAACAAACCTTTCACCTACAATAGACAAACCTCATTGAGGTTCATGCATGGGACCCAATAATCTACCTGTTTGTTTTAATTTGTTTTTAATCTAATATTTTACCTTCACCTAAAATGCCACATATGCAAATACAAACATCTCCTTATTTTCAAACCTCTCCTTATTATGAACCTCAAACCTCATGACTAGCAATAAGAGGTTTGTTTATGAACCTCAATTATGAGAACAAACCACATGACAAACCCCTCATTGTGGATGCTCTTAATTTTTATTGCTTCATTTCTTTTACTCTTTAGCCCCACGATACATTTTTTGTGGCTCCGCCATTGTGGAAACTGAAGATACTTTGCTCCTAGACTCTGGTTTATGCTAGAATGCAAGATGCTAACAATTCTTTATGACTAAATGTCCAAATCAATTTTGTTACATAAGGCTCCAAGGAAGTCCTCTGCTTCTCCTCTCCCCACTTGATTGCCAAGGGTATTCCTGGATTTTGGGTAACAGATGAGTATATACTTGCACAAGTTTCTTTTTTGATCAGGAAATAGTAGTGTGTCGTTATAGATCAGAGTGTATCAGTGTGCAATGAAAGTCTTTTTTTTTTTAATTTTCTGTAGATTTTTGAAAATACAGATTCAATCTAATTTGTATCATAAGCTAGTTATGTGGATTTGTGGAACTTTTGATACAATCAGTGTAGAACTGCTGCATTTTTTTTCATAGAATTTTGGTTTTCTATGCTGTGGTTTTCTATTTGGGGGGAATTAACTTTTATAATGGGAATAGAGATTAATTGGCTAGCTGTTCCAGTTGATACAGGGTGGTTTGGGAAGGCTGTAGTGTTAGCATCTTATGAGAGTTTGAGATACTTTTTCTCACTGCCTGGAGTGAAATTAAGACATTCTGCTTGGTATGGTAACAGCATATCAGTAGCTCATTCTATTATACTACATGTATAATTTATTCTTGTGGTTATGTGATTATGTGACCTATGTATGGTCATAGGGCTTTCACTTTATGCAGTAATCATGTGTGTTTGTGTGATTTACTTGAATGAATATGAAGGATGTTATGATTGAAAACTTATATTATCATGTGTAATTGTGTATGTGGTCTTAGAATACTGTTTTAATAATTGTAAGTTGGGACACTTTCATCTTGTTTGAGGCAATGAGGCTTACTAATTAAAATTTTTTCTTCACATGTACATTTGCAGATTACTGATTTGCCATTTTCTCTTTATTCAACTTTTGTGATTGAAGCTCGCCATGGATTTAATAAGGTAGGATGTCGCATGTCAAAGGAAATGTCTTTCGTATATCATTGTTTGTTCCTAATTCTCTTTAGATCAACTGTTTAAATATTATTAACTGTGCTTTGCAGCAAACTGTGTGGTTATTCTTTAAAGACATGGTGAAAAGCATTGTCCTTGCTGTTGTGATTGGGCCTCCTATTGTGTCTGCAATCATTTTCATTGTACAGGTATTCACCATAGCTCTGTCCTACTTTCTCTGCTTGGCTAATGACCTACATTATTATTTGCCTCTGACTTCTTTAAAGGTGTTTTTGCTCTTTTCTTGTTGTAAAAGTAGGCATATCAACCTTTTTTTTTTGACGAAGTACTAATTTACTGAATGCATTGTTTCAGAAAGGCGGCCCTTACTTGGCTATCTACCTGTGGGGTTTCATGTTTGTTTTGTCCATTGTGATGATGACGCTATATCCTGTTCTGATTGCTCCTCTTTTTAACAAATTCACACCGGTATAATACAAGATATTTCTCATTATCTATTTAAGATAGAGGCAAATTATGCATATCTTAAGTTTTTTTCTTTTCCCATGCAAAATAGCTTCCCGAAGGAGACCTAAGGTCCAAAATTGAAGATCTGGCCGCTTCACTGAAATTCCCCTTGCAGAAACTATTTGTGGTGGATGGATCAACCAGATCAAGCCATAGCAATGTAAGATTTCAATTCTTTGATGCACAGCATCTTGTTGCAAGTCTGGAAGTCAGTATTTCTAACTGCATTTGTTTGAAATTGTTAAGAATATATGAGCCCTACTGTGTAGAAAATCCTTGTCAATAAGCGGCTTTTGAGCTTGGTATTTAAACTTAGAATCAGAGTTTAAGATAAATCTACTGGAATGAAGTCTTTAAATATGTTTAATGACGAACTTTCATTGTGGCTTGAGGTTAGAATTGGTTAGTTAGAATGGCTTAAATATGTGTATCTAATGACTCTGCTACTATTGACTTGAAGAAGTTTCTTTTTAATAAATCAGCTCCATTTTGTGCATTGATACTTGAGGTTTGATCTTTCATGAATCACTTTTTGTAAGTTAAGCATTGAACCTAGTTGGAGTTAACGACACTAATATTTTATTGCTCTTTGGAGCAGCTTAGTAGCTGATGCAAGTCTGTTCTATGTGTTTCTGATTGAATGTCTACTTATTTGATACTACCTCCGTTTCATATTAGTTGCAACATTTGCTAAAAATGGATGTTTCATATTATTTGCAACAAATGTTTGGTTTCCTTTTTGAGTGGTCTTTTCTCTCGTTCTCTCTCCACTTCACATGTATCTCTAAAATTATTACTCTCACAAACAAATTTTGCCTAGGAGTCCATGCAACATTTTTTGTTACAACTAATATGAAACAGAGTTAGTATATGTTCTCATTTTATGCCCTGTTAAGTGTATGGTCTGATTGTCTTCAACTTTGCTGCTGGACTTATGGCTGTTGTTGTGCCTGATTGCATGCAATTCTGGAGGACTCTTAGTTCCCTTTGTGATGCCATGCAACTTTAGCTTTTAGGGATTCCTAGTTCTTTTTTATTGAATTCTGATTCTTTTGTAATGAGGCTGAGGTAGACTTGAAAAGTGCTCTAAGCAGACCCATCGTCAAAATTTAAGTCGTGGATGAACTAAATTGATGTTAATTTTGATTTTCGGGTGGTTGATGAAACATTTAAAATCGCAATTACATTTATACCTTTCTTTATGTAGCCTCCATGTTTTATGGGTTTGGAATGTAAAAATGTTTTCTATAATAAACCTTTATATGTACTTCCGAAGAACTATACTTGAGAGAAAACAATCACTATAAACATCTGTCAGCAAATAAGTGGGGCAAACTCCATATAAACACTACTAGACAATGTAACACCTTAACATTAGGTCTTTTGTGCACAATACAAGTCACTATATGCTCTAGTGAAAGGGCCTAAGTAATTGTTGTGTCTTGTTCTATCTCTGCATTTCATACATTTTGTAATTAATCGGAATATGCATGGGGAAGATTGTGTTACAGCTATTTAAAATTGTGAAATTGTAATATTTCTGTTTGTCCCATGGTTTGCAGGCCTACATGTATGGTTTCTTCAAAAACAAGCGAATAGTCCTCTATGATACATTGATCCAGCAGGTATGCTCTGTATTGGTCCTTTGATGATGAACACAATTTTCAATATGCTATTTGTGCTGACTTTTTTACTGCTTTTGTCTGATTTATACTTTCTCCGGCCAAAAGAAAGCTTGTCTTGGCTATTTTAACAAATACTAAAAATTTTGTTAACTATAGTATGTTGTGTTAGTTGCATCTAATGTTTTTTCGAACATTTAATATAACTTATAATATATATGTTTTATTCATAAATCAAGGAAATTTTCATGCTGCATTGTTGTTGTAGAATGCCTTATTGGTTGGACTTTAGGGAGTTTTGCATTGTTGGGAAACTACTATGATCTGTTGTTCATGATTAAGTAACAACACTGTCAAATTGTCAATTCATTTTAATTTTTTTTTTTATAGTATCTTGTAATTTTATGTGTAAAATGGTGGCCAATTACATGACTGAGAAAATTGTGGATGATGTGGCCTGTATCTCTNGGTTTCCTTTTTGAGTGGTCTTTTCTCTCGTTCTCTCTCCACTTCACATGTATCTCTAAAATTATTACTCTCACAAACAAATTTTGCCTAGGAGTCCATGCAACATTTTTTGTTACAACTAATATGAAACAGAGTTAGTATATGTTCTCATTTTATGCCCTGTTAAGTGTATGGTCTGATTGTCTTCAACTTTGCTGCTGGACTTATGGCTGTTGTTGTGCCTGATTGCATGCAATTCTGGAGGACTCTTAGTTCCCTTTGTGATGCCATGCAACTTTAGCTTTTAGGGATTCCTAGTTCTTTTTTATTGAATTCTGATTCTTTTGTAATGAGGCTGAGGTAGACTTGAAAAGTGCTCTAAGCAGACCCATCGTCAAAATTTAAGTCGTGGATGAACTAAATTGATGTTAATTTTGATTTTCGGGTGGTTGATGAAACATTTAAAATCGCAATTACATTTATACCTTTCTTTATGTAGCCTCCATGTTTTATGGGTTTGGAATGTAAAAATGTTTTCTATAATAAACCTTTATATGTACTTCCGAAGAACTATACTTGAGAGAAAACAATCACTATAAACATCTGTCAGCAAATAAGTGGGGCAAACTCCATATAAACACTACTAGACAATGTAACACCTTAACATTAGGTCTTTTGTGCACAATACAAGTCACTATATGCTCTAGTGAAAGGGCCTAAGTAATTGTTGTGTCTTGTTCTATCTCTGCATTTCATACATTTTGTAATTAATCGGAATATGCATGGGGAAGATTGTGTTACAGCTATTTAAAATTGTGAAATTGTAATATTTCTGTTTGTCCCATGGTTTGCAGGCCTACATGTATGGTTTCTTCAAAAACAAGCGAATAGTCCTCTATGATACATTGATCCAGCAGGTATGCTCTGTATTGGTCCTTTGATGATGAACACAATTTTCAATATGCTATTTGTGCTGACTTTTTTACTGCTTTTGTCTGATTTATACTTTCTCCGGCCAAAAGAAAGCTTGTCTTGGCTATTTTAACAAATACTAAAAATTTTGTTAACTATAGTATGTTGTGTTAGTTGCATCTAATGTTTTTTCGAACATTTAATATAACTTATAATATATATGTTTTATTCATAAATCAAGGAAATTTTCATGCTGCATTGTTGTTGTAGAATGCCTTATTGGTTGGACTTTAGGGAGTTTTGCATTGTTGGGAAACTACTATGATCTGTTGTTCATGATTAAGTAACAACACTGTCAAATTGTCAATTCATTTTAATTTTTTTTTTTATAGTATCTTGTAATTTTATGTGTAAAATGGTGGCCAATTACATGACTGAGAAAATTGTGGATGATGTGGCCTGTATCTCTTTTATGTTTGAAATTGTTAGTACTTAGTATTGGTTTTCTGTTTGCTTCGGCCAACTTCTTGTACAAAGTTAACTATTGCTCCCAACTATTATCATTTTTGGGCACTAATGTTGAAGGCTTGATGATTTTGCAGTGCAAGAATGACAAGGAGGTTGTTGCAGTTATTGCACATGAACTAGGGCACTGGAAACTCAACCATACCATGTATTCTTTCATTGCTGTGCAGGTATAATTAGTTACCCCTGTAGTGTCTTTGCTGGCCACATGTTTGTGTGACTCTCTCTGTCTGATAAGTTTTGAATGCTTCATGGTGCCCTTGATGTTTTTTTGATACACACAGGAAAGAAAATCTTTTGCTTGCGATGTTTGGTTTTCATATTTACCTGGATTTGTATACTCTAGCAAGTAATTTTTCATATCTAGGAGCCGGAACTAGCTATTTTTGTTGCAACAGTGATTGACATGAAATAACATCCCATTTGCACAAGAGTTCATGAGATTCACTATATAGAACCATAGAAGTTTCTGTGGACGCATCCTCATTGTTGTGTATCTAATGCTATAGTTTTCTAACATGGTAGTACTTCAGTACTTGTGAGCCATAATGATGTAAACGGTAAAGTGACTCATTGAATTGTGGCACAGTGACTAGAACAATCATCTGTTGTTAAAAACTGGTGTGATGTAGGCTTTTCCCAAATGCTGTACTGTTGAAGCTGTGACTGTTTGTCTTGATTATGTTATGTCATATATTTCATTATTTCAATTAGAAATTTGTCAATTTTAATTTGATAAGGATTTGTTAAAGTTTATTTGGACGTTGTGCTTATAAGTTACAAATATAATACTCAGTATAATACTCTTTGTGTAAATATACCCTCAAAGTTCACCTCGGAAGAATTTTTATGTCTGTTAGGTTAAGGCTTATAGAGTTGTAGTTGAAGACATCTTAAAATGATATTTTTTTGTGCAATGATGTTTTCGCATACTAGATACTTGGTCCAACTGATGCCATTCTGATTGAGGTCCTCAGTAGTCTCTTGACTGGTTTTCTTGGTCCAACTGTCAATGCAGATTCTCACTCTGTTGCAGTTTGGAGGATATACTCTTGTGAGAAATTCAACGGATCTGTTTGAGAGTTTTGGATTTCATGATACGCAGCCGGTGCTCATTGGTCTCATCATCTTTCAGGTTTGAGTCAATGTTGATGAACCTTATGTCTTTTATGTGGATCTGCTACTGGGCAGACTAAGCTATCAATTTTTTTGGCCTTATTTCTTTATGCCTTCGATGCTGAAACAAAAATTCTTCTAAAAGGGTGGTGCAGTGCCCCTATCCCGTCTGTCTGCCCTCCCCACAAACCCCCCCAAAAAAACAAAAAACTTTTTTAATTGAGTTCAGCTTATTAAAGTTCTACTTTCTCAGTGTAGAATTTATTTTGGTGTTATTGCCTTCCTCTTTGCCCAATTGGGCTTCTGTGTTTTCTCTAGATTTATTCCCGGTACATCTCCTGCAAACATCTCTACTGGAGGTTGTTGTTTTAGATAGGTGAGTACATTGGATATTCAAAATCAAATAGGGAATATTGGAGGAAGAGTATTTCTGCAGATGACTTTTGCGACTCCTCATTGATTCATGTCTAGCTGACCCCAAATTAATTTGGGACTAGGCTTTGTTGTTGTTGTTGTTGTATTGGATATTCAGTATTATTGTAGCCAGAGAGAACACAGTTGTGATAGGTGCCCCTTTTTAGTCATGGGCTTAGATCAAAAAACATGGATAACATTCAATTAGGCATGTCCAATCATGCTCAAAGCTTCAACTTATGCCATGCTAACCATGGTGTGTTGCGATTTTGTCCATTCACCTTTTCTTTCTTAGTTTCTTACTGGTGTCTGTCTTCTGCATCCATTATATACTTCTAATTTGTTCTAGAAAAACTATATATGTTTGCTTTTGGGGCGATATTAACTTTGAAATTTCCTTGGAATCCAGCACACTGTGATACCTATCCAGCACCTTGTAAACTTTGCCCTGAATCTTGTGAGCCGGTCTTTTGAATTCCAGGTGACATTTTTTAAGACTTTGTAATGATTCTCGTACTGTGTTTTTAAACAAGTCATGTACTAATCAAGTGTTTGCTGTGGCACAGGCGGATGCTTTTGCCAAGAATCTAGGGTATTCAGAAGAACTCAAAGCCGGTCTCGTAAAATTACAGGTAATTTACAGAATGATATTTGAAAATCGAAGTAATTAGGGTTGTGTCAGATTTTTTTTATATCATCTGTCAATTTAAAATTTTGCTTCACCTGTGCTTGTTAGTTGCCTTTATTTAATGCATTGCTGAATATGTCGGTGTGTTTTTTTAAGAGAAGCTCATGCTTGATAACGTATATACTTGTTTAGAAAGTGACTTTTGGACTGTTTGAATTGTAACATTACAGGAAGAGAACTTGTCAGCTATGAATACAGATCCATGGTACTCGGCTTATCACTATTCTCACCCTCCTCTCGTTGAAAGATTGGCTGCGCTTGATGAAACGGATAAAAAACAAGACTGATATCGAGGCTGGAGAATAAAGATGTACTTGGTGTATGTAACACATTGCAACTTTTGCCAAAAATTCAAATTGCTGGTATGTTCGTTGGACTTCCACTAACATAGACTTGTATGTATGGCTCAAAAGGTTACCATTACAGGAATTTTGTTGTAGTTCGAAAATTATTGTTGTAGTTTCCTGCTTTTTTGTTCTTGACTTCAAGATTGATTCTTGGTATTCTTCTAGCATATATTCAACACACAAGGTGATCGATACTACTTCTGCACTTTAGTAATTTTGAAAGAAAGTCAGGTGCCAATTTCCTTGGTATAGCACTAATATGTTAATGCAAGTGTTTTTTTGTTTTTTTTTTTTGGTGAGGAATTTCCAGAAATTGTTTGAAGGGTTAAAATGACTCTTCTTAATGATGCAAAATTAAATCAGAAAGGAACATTTGCTTTGATCTACAGTTTCTCTTTTTTCTTTTTTTTCTTTTTTTTTTTTTTTTTTGCGAGAGGAATCTAACGTGTTTAAGCGACTTTCTACTATGTAGGGCATGTTAAAATTTTGAAAGATATTATTTGGTATGACTTGTGATCAAATTTCATTAACATCACTGTATCTCATTAACAATACGTGAATATGATGGGGGTAGAACGAGTAATTGCAAAATGAATTTGTAAAGATGTGCTAATTTACGACTCCGCTAGACAACTACTGAGGAGGCAAACATCAGACGTAACAGTAGTGGAGTGTGCCTTTGCTTTTCCTGGTTGAATTTTTTTTAAAGTACCTTAATCACAAAGTTCCATTTTGTGCTCCTAAGTCCTTTTCTTTATCCTTTTGTTTTCGAATTATATATACATATATAGTATGTCCTAGAAGAGATTATAGTTTCCTTCAACTTGTTATGTTATTATTCCTATATATATATATATATATATATACCTGTCAGCTTTAAGAGCCATCTGTTAGGACATCATTTTGTATACGTAGTAGATTTGGATCAACGACTTTGTGACTTAAACCATTGATTGACTAATCACGACTGATCTAATGCAGCACACATAAAACAAAGAAAAGATGAGCGTTAGTAAAAAAAAATATACTTCGTTTTATATGATAGTCACAACATTTTTGTTTTTTGATTATCTTCAAGTTTATTTGGTCGAGGCATCCGAAGGAACTTTTTGGGACCTATTTTATTTTTTCCCTATTTTTTTACCGCATGTTGTGGGTCAGTATAGGACTTCTTACGATCGGTTTCGGCTCCTAAAAATGTGTTATCATCCCTCGTATGGTCTTTTCCGAAGAAAGGAAAAAACTATTTCTAGAACCTTCTAAAAATATGTTATTGTCTCTTTTAAGGTCTTTTTATCCCAAATTGCCTGCTTTGGGATCATATTTTAACCATATGAGCACCCTAAAAAATTTTGGTAACTTTTTTTTACAGGGACCCCGAAAATTCAAAAAACTATGGATAATAATTTTTTATTGAGGCCTCCAGATGGACCTTCCCAAAAGTCGTCTTATTTTCGCCCTATTTTTTGACAGCATGCTATGGACCACCAAAGGGCTCCTCACGATCGGTTTCGGCTTTTAAAAATGTGTTATCATTTCTCTTATGGCTTTTTCCGAAGAAGGGAAAAACATGTATTTTTAGGACTCTCTAAAAACATGTTATCGTCCTTTTTAATGTCTTTTCACCATAAGTGTCTTGGTATGACTTCATATTTTAACAATATGTGTACCTCATAAAGTTTTTGGCAACTTTATTTCCAGGATCTTGGAAACTTAGAAAATAGTGGATAATAGTCTTTGATTGAGACCTCCAAAAGGGCCTTCCCGGCACCATTTTATTTTCACCTTATTTTTGTATAGCGTGCTATGGACCACCACAAGACTCCCCATGATCGGTTTTAGCCTCTAAAACCCTATTATTATCCATCTTATGGCCTTTTCCAAATAAGGGAAAACGACTATTTTCGAGACCCTCTAAAACCTATCATCGTCCCTCTTAAGACTTTTTCACCCTAAATCGCCTGGTATGAGTTTATATTTTAATCATACGGGCACGCCAGAAAAATTATAGCAACTTTTTTTTCCGATGCCCCGAATACTTAAAAAAAGTAAATAATAGCTTTTGAATGAGATCTCCAAAGGGGCCTTGCCGGGACCCGTCTTATTTTCACCATTATTTTAATTGCGTGCTATGAACTACCACTACCTGTTATCATCCATGTTATGGCTTTTCACGATGATGAGAAAGAAAGTTGTTTCTGAGACTCTTTAAAACATGTTATTGTCCCTATTAAGGTCATTTCACCCCAAATGACCTTAAGAGGGACAATAACAGGTTTTAAAGAGTCTCAGAAACAACTTTCTTTCTCATCATCGTGAAAAGCCATAACATGGATGATAACAGGTAGTGGTAGTTCATTTCACCCCAAATCGCGTGGTCTAGGTTCATATTTTAGGCAGACGAGCATCCTGGAAGGTTTTAAACAACTTTTTAAACTCAAAAATTGATTAAGACCCCCCGGAAAGGCCTTTCCGGGCACTGTTTTATTTTCGTCCTCAAGGTGCGCATGAGTGAGGACAAAATGCGCCGGAAGGACTTGTGTTGGTTCATGAGGATAGTTCTTCGCCCTTGTTGTGCATTGGTGGTTAATCCGGCTTCGTCAGGAGTCCAGGGTGTTGTTAATCCTGTTATCGTCACTCATAAAGCCTTTTCACCCCAAATCACCTAGTTTGGGTTCATATTTTAACCATAAGGGCACCCCAAACTTTTTTTGCCAAATTTTTTTCCGAGACCCCGGAAACTCAAAAATAGTGGTAATAGCCTTTGGTTGAGGCCTCCGGAAAGGCCTCCATGAAACTCTTCTTATTTTTGCCCTGTTTTTTTATCAAGTGCTATGGACTACTACTGGACTCCCCATGATCGTCTTCGACCCCTAAAAATGTGTTACCATCCTTCTTATGGCATTTTCCAAAGAAAGGAAAAACAAGGGTCTGTTTACTTCAGCTTAAAATCCGTCTAGTTCAGTTCAGTTCAACTCTTCTCTTATTTTGCTATTCAATATTCTTTCATAAAAAAGTTTCAGTTCAATTCAGCTATTTTCGGCTGAAGTAAACATGCCCCAACTATTTGCGGGTTCGACTAAAAAATGTTATCGTCTCTTTTAAGGCCTTAACACCCCAAATCGTCTGGTTTGACAATCTTTTTTTTCTGAGACTCCAGACATTCAAATAAAGTAATCAAAAATTTTATTCTTCTAAAATTCTGCAATTTAATTCTGTATATGAATTGGGGATTGAAAATAGGAGGGAAAGGAAAAAATATAAAGAAAATAAAGGATATTAGTGCAGTATTGACACTAAATAAAGCAATAAACACCAATACTTGAAACTTTAGAAGTGGCTAATTGCTTAATCTTACTTCTTGTTGAAGATTTGTAGTCAAAAACAACAAATGTCGTATCTCTGATTTTCTCAATCATGATTCACTTTTGTTCTTTTTACTCCTTTTGTTACCTTTTTTTCGTTCCAAATTCAAGTGTGATTTACAGTAGAAAACATACAAAATAGATGAAGATAAAAATTACGGTACTTTTTAGGGTTTCTTTGATAATTTGTAAATGCATTTAAGTAAAATAGTTTTACAAAATATAAGATTTGACTCTTACAAGTAAATTTGACTAATTTTTGATACTTGGTATTACTCTTACTTTGTAAACTAAGGTCTTGTTCTCGTCAACTTATTTTTGCTGAACTGAACTGATTTTTACTGAATTGAACTTATTTTTGCTAAAATCATTAACAATTTATTAAGGATTAAAACTGATTTTTGCTGAACTAAACTTATTTTTGCTGAAAATAAGTAAAAATAAGACGAGGGGAACAGGGCCTAAGACTCCATTTGATAGGATATTTGGATGTAAGACATTTTCGAGTGAAAATGATTTTTCACGAAAAGTCTTCTACAATGGAAAACTCGTTTTCGTAAACATTTTTGTTATTTGGTACCATGAAAATTGGTTATTCTAAACCAACATTTCTATTGTTTCATTTGTTTGCTTGAACCAGAAATTAATTAATTCATACTTCAATATTGAGGGAATATGTTCAATTCTCTTCTGATAGATTTGGTATAAATTATAGTTTCATGTTTTCATTCCAGTTTTGGAAAAAAAGTATTTTCCCTCCTAATTTTGAGCGCAAATGTTCTCGCTAGAGTGAAAATTTTACATTGTATATTTTATTCCAAAATCTAAATCAAACAATGTTAAATAAGCTGAGAAAAATAATTTTAATGGAAAATATTTTACCCCTACCAAACGAACATTAATTGCTATCGGCATTGGAAAGCAATTTAAGGCTTGATGACAAGAATTACTTGTAAAACTTGAACTTTGACACATTAATCGCTATTGGCATTGCATGGTTGGAGCTAGATACGATTATCAACATTATCTTTCAAGACAAAACACAAAGAGAGGGAAACAACACCAAAGATTTAGGTGTGGTTGCAATTAAACAAAAGTATTATCTCCATTTCAAGATCATAATCTCTAACAGATATTCTACTTCCTTTCTTTCTTTGAACAATTTGTTTGACCAACATGGATTTTGGTTTTTAAAGGAAAAGTTGACTGTGAATGTCGCTTTTTTTTGGAGTCATCAGAATTCATTTTAATTTATTAGTACTTATAATAAAGTATTAGTATTTATCGTCCTTGATAAAGGGGAATAAATCCAATCATAAGATTTAGTACGAGTACGTGTTGTATGTAATTGAGCTTGTCTTTTTTAAGGGATACATAATTCAACGTTTTTTGTTATAAATTCGTATTAATAGTAGGTAGCCAAACATAGTATTGTTGCTATTAAGGAATTGAGCCTTTGAAGGGGTATGGAATTATGGTTTTGTTTTCTTCTACTTCCACTGTTCTTGCCTTATTAATAAAATTAAATGTAATAACAGTTCTATTTTAGGTGAAACAATATTCATGCATTTAACCTTGTAACGTATTTAAAGAGAAATAGAGAAAGAAATATGAATGAATATACTCCACTTAATTTATTTAAACCATTTATTATTATTCTATTTCAATATATACAACGAATCTCCATACCTTCAAAATTAATATAATACGTTCTCAATCATCAACGTACATTATTTTCAATCAATAAACATGATCAATCAATTACTCCAATAATCAACAACATCCCAATTAATAAATATCAACCCAAAAAAAACCAATACTTAATAACGGCATATATATAGACTTTTTTGTACACTATGAAAAAAAAAGAGTTCCTTTTTCCTTTCCTCATATTACATCATTTCATGACTCAAAAATCTTGTTAAAATTTTATACTCCATCATCTTTTCACCCAACTTATCGAATTAAGCATTACTTCCATTAAAATAACATAAAGTACTTTATATTAATAATTTAATTATTTATATATTATGGACTTATTTACCTTAGCTTAAAATTAGTTTAATTCAGTTCAATTCAACTCCGTTCAGTTCAGCTCTTCTTTTATTTTGCTACTCTCTAATCGTTCGTAAAAAAAACTTTAGGTACTAGATATATGTATATTTTTATTAAAAATTAATTAATCTAATATTTATATAATAAAATAAAAGGGTCCATAATTCAAGACACCAACTTAGTCATAAGTTGAATCCTTTTCTACTCTCTCCTTTCCTTCCTTCCTTATTTCACTCTCTCTTCACTCCACTTTCTCTCTCCTCTTCCTTCCTTCCATCCACCGCCATTTCTCATTTTTCCGGCGAATTTCCGCCGGATAATTCAATTACTCAAAACCCTAATCATCAATTTTTGATTGATGAATAACAATAATTATAATTATAATTATAATAATTATTATTATTATTAGCAAACCAAAATAAATAAATAAAGTGAATAGTAAGTAAAAAAAATGTCAGTATATGATGCAGCATTTGTGAACTCAGAGCTATCAAAGCCCACATCAATCTTCGGGCTTAGACTATGGGTTGTCATCGGAATTTTTGTGGGGTCCACCATTGTCCTCCTCCTCTTCCTCCTCTCCCTCTGCCTCACTTCTCGTAGGTCCCACAACCAAAAACTCTCACACTCTTCTAATAACAACAACAACAACAATGCTGACGTCATACCTCCGATCTCAAAGGAAATCCAGGAGATTATACCATCTGTCCACCACCACCACCGTCCGATCAACCCTCCTGAGATCCAGATCGATATCGGTAAACCCGACCACCGTGTCGTGTTCTCGGATAAAGCTCCTTCTAGTGGTGAAAGTTTAAGGTCTAATAACCTCACTAATCATAATTATAACAGTGATAATAATAGTAATCATAATAATAATAATAATAATAATAATAATGTTGGTGGTGGTAGTCATAATAATAGTGGAAGTCATCATCATCATAGTAATACGTCGTCGTATGGTGGGCCTGAAGTGTCACACTTAGGTTGGGGAAGGTGGTATACTTTGAGAGAGTTGGAAATGGCGACTAATTGTTTAGCTGATGAAAATGTTATTGGAGAAGGTGGTTATGGTATTGTTTATCATGGGATTTTACAAGATAATACTCAAATTGCTGTCAAAAATCTCTTGAATAACAGGTATTTTACTCTTTTCTTTCTTTTTTAGTGATTTAGTGAATTTTTGTGTTTTTTTAAGGTTTAATTGGGGTTTTTTGTGGTCATGGAGTAATGGGTTTAAGTTAATTTGATTAATTGAGTTGTAATTTACTAAATTTGGTTGATTTTAGCATGTGGGTGAATTGGGGTTTTGTTTGATTTTTGTATTATGGATGAATTTTGCTTGTTTGAATGGTGTGTTGTGTGAAAGATTCAATCTTGGAATTGTTTATTTATGTTAGAGTAATTAGATTTAATGAAACAGTTGATGAATGCAATGTATTAAAATTGAAGTATCTTTAAATGTCATAATCTTGATTCAAATAATTGTTTTGAATTCATTTTAATTTTTCGAAAAACAAAGCATTAATGGCTGTCATACTGTCAAAGATTATAGCTTTGATTCTTCTCCATAGTTTATTTAATTCCTTTTCTTGTTGTAAGTTGTCACATGTACTTGGTTATGAAGCTTCCAAGTAGTTTACGCCTCCGTTCGCCCCGATTGATTTTTTTTTTATTGTACTTTGTGTTATTGCGTTGCTATGATTCTTGTCTTGTTTTGATAATGCCTTGTGCTGTAAAGTGTGTTGAATTCTCTGTATGCAACCTTTTTTTTTAATGCCTTTTGAATTATTGTTTAAGAGATCTAATCAGAAATACCCTCATTTCTTTTATTCTTTACTTTAATCATTCCCGAGCCCTAAGTAATGGATAGTTCTGCACTTACGAATCATACAAAACTTAATTTACGGGTATGGGCCGTCTACCTACTGATGAATGCAGGGCCACCCACTAGTCTACTACTGGAGTTTGTTGATTTTGTTTATGAGTTATGTACTCAATTTAGGATATTCTCTAATTAACATTATGTGTGAAGACATTGAAAATGTTTCCGATTCACGGAATTTTTGTTTGTATCCATCTACTTTACTAAATTATGGATTTCCAGGGGTCAGGCGGAGAAAGAATTCAAAGTGGAAGTTGAAGCTATTGGACGTGTCAGACATAAGAATCTTGTTAGGCTACTTGGATATTGTGTTGAGGGGGCTTATAGGTATTTTTTTTTTTTATTGAGCTTAAAACTTTGAATCCTGTTTATTGCAGCAGTTGGTTTAAGGACTTTTCTTTTTTCCCTCCATAGGATGCTTGTGTACGAATATGTTGACAATGGCAATCTAGACCAATGGCTTCATGGTGATGTTGGCGACGTAAGCCCTCTCACTTGGGATATCCGAATGAATGTCATTTTGGGAACAGCCAAAGGGTAAAATGTTGCATTATGTACATCTTTGTTTGGACAGTCCTTTTCAAGTCTGAGTCGCTAGCTTATTGACAAAGAATGGTTATTTCTGTTGGTGTAGGTTGGCCTATCTTCATGAGGGTCTTGAACCCAAGGTTGTGCATAGAGACATCAAATCGAGCAATATACTTATTGATCGGCAATGGAACTCTAAAGTTTCTGATTTTGGCCTTGCTAAGTTGCTAGGTTCTGAGATGAGTTACGTTACAACTCGTGTTATGGGTACTTTTGGGTGAGTGCGAGCCAGTGCCCTTTAGTATCTGTCAAATAGCCATTTTTCTGTTCATCTAATCAGTAACTCTGTTGCAGATATGTAGCTCCCGAATATGCTTGTACTGGTATGCTGACTGAGAAGAGTGATGTTTATAGTTTTGGAATACTTATTATGGAGATAATTTCAGGGAGAACCCCTGCTGATTACAGTCGCCCACCTGGAGAGGTACTTTTTTATATTCAAACAAAATAAAAAAGGATCCTTCCATATATATTTCTGTGATGTCTTGCAATATTTCCCCTGTTCTATATCCTAAGACAGAATTTGCTAATTGGTTGTAGGTGAATTTAGTAGACTGGTTGAAGACAATGGTGGGAAATAGAAGATCCGAGGAAGTCGTGGATCCTAAATTGCCCGAGATGCCAACTTCAAAGGCATTGAAACGCATTCTTTTAGTTGCTCTTAAATGTGTTGACCCAGATGCACAGAAGAGACCGAAAATGGGGCATGTGATTCACATGCTTGAAGCGGATGATTTGCTAATCCGTGATGTATGTTGTCCCTAAACTCATTTAGCTATTTGCTTTGTTGCATTGCTTAAGCTTTTCCATTATTCCAAAAGTGTGGATGTATGGGTGGTTGAGACTTGAAAGGAAAGAATTACGAAGTAAATGTTTTATCGCTGATTTTTTTTGGCTGAACATAAAACCTACTGTGTGCATGCAGGAACGTCGAGCTGGGAGAGAATCTTCCACCTCTAGTCATGACCATCTGCAACAAAAGTCTGTTGCTGTAAAAGCTGATGCTAATCATTTACGGGAAGGAAGTACAGACAGAAGTGAGGATGAAAATAGTAGAGATCATCATCAGCAAATAAACAGACCAAGATAGTTTGTAAATGGGTACCATCTACTTTCATTTTTACACATGAATTCTAAAAGCTCATTTTTCCCACCCTGTAACTTTATCTTCTATAAATTAATATCTTTCAGTCCACTAAATCCCTATTTATTGATTCAATTTTCACCCTTGCAAGTAAATTTTAATTAGGATCCATTTGTAAAGTGAGAATTTTTTTCCCTGTTTTTCTCAGTTAAATTAATTTCAATATGGAAAGAGTCAATATCTAGCATATTCTCCCAATTCATATAACATTTCGAGTGTATTAACTAAATACAATTAGAGAAAAGTCAGCATCAACCCTGAGCATCGGATGGATCCACGCGTATTTGTCATTTTATGCTTCACTATTGCGGATCAACATCACTTACTTGATCCAAGTGCTTGGTGCCCTGCTATGGTGTTTGTGGACCCTTTGAACCAGCTAGTTTTGTGATGTTGGCTAAACACACAAACTATTGTATTATTCCCCACAATGTGGGCACTCCTTGAGTTTGAGCTGTACCAGCAAGCTGGGGAACTTATCATTCTAAAGAATTTTATATGTGGCCTTCTTTTGAACATCGTTGTCGATGCCAGAACATGATCTGTCTAGGGACCAGAGATAATCATTCATTTAGCGGGCGCCAACGCCTCCACCTTGATACATCAAAGGTGAGCTTCCAAACTGGCACTAGCAGTTTTTTTGGGGATAATATTTGTCCTTTGTCCTTCATCTCATTATGTTGTGTTGCTAGTATATGCTTCCATGATTATCCTTTTTAGGCTTGGCAACTTTGGTGGGGTTTCTTCTGCACCTGGATTTGTACGGTTTCTTATAAGATTTTATTACCTTAAATGAAAATTTTGTTATGGCCAAACCCGTAATTACTGATTTTATTCTTTCATTCTAATCTATGATCACTTACACTTTGAGGGTAAAACTTTGGTGTTGATGATGATGACGATGGTTTGCGATCACTTAGCTGTTATTGAATGTCATGAAAAGTTGTGAGTCTAATTGAGGTCTGTCGGACTAATACAGTTACTAAAAGGACCGTTACGATTTATCCGAAATCAGTTGTGTAGATGCTGCAACAGTTTAGAGTAATACTGAAATATAGTTGCTCAAACACGGAAAGGAGAGTAGTTAAAATAGCATGTGGATGCTTTAATTACTGATCATACACAAGTATTTGTTTTTTGAGTATGGAGAAAAACATGTGAATGCTTTAAATTGAGGAGTTGATGATTGATACCAAGTTGCTATGAAACTGGTCTCCGGAAACAAGGGGCTGTACTCTTCTGATGAAACCCCTTTATTATGATTACTTAATAATAACAACTTAACTACTGTGAGTTTATTTTGAGTTTGAGTTCTTCTTCTTCTTAATTAATGTGTCTGACAATCTGACACTATGTTGTATTGTGTTGTGTTATTATTTGTGCTATATGCTGGAAATTACTTCACTCAACGTGCTTTTCTGCATACCTCCCACTATCTTGCAAGTATTGCATTTTTATTTTGCTGTTTTGAATTAAGCAGAACGCACACAAATCGTGACATCCTCGTAGTTTCGGTAGAAGAGTTCTGCTATCTAGATAAGTGTTTTACACATTTGTCTGTAACTTTGCGTTTTCTCATGAGTTGCATGTACTTCGTAACTCTTACGGCTTTGTACTTATGGTTATGGTACTGCGGACTTATGAGGGTGATTTATCCATACTCTCCAGAGTTGAAGATATTGTGAAAAGTCATTAACACTTGATAGCCAATACTATAAGAATATCTCATGCGAAATTCTTTGTTATACTTCACATGTATAAAGCAAGGACCAATTTTTTACTCATAAACAGCAAATGCATGAATTACGGAGTATTTGATCCGGTGTTCACACTCCATGGGAACATCGGAAAGTTCTTCCACCTATAACTCACTTATGGATGAGCCATAAATTGAAGATGATGGTTAGCGTAGCATCATTTCACTTAAGTAACCAAAAATTCTAGAAGAAGGAAAAAAGGGTAGATACGATTGTTTTTGTTATTTACTACGTATATTGGTTGCCACAAGACAAAAGGTTGACCGAGTTATGAGTTGATAATTGCGAGGAGTTCAGAATACCATGCAACATAACGTGCTTTTTGGATTGGAACATCATCCCTTGATTTTCTCAACTACTTTTTTTTTTTCTTGAGTTGATCATGTATGGGTTTTGGTATCCATAAAAGACCATATACTGATTTTGATAGTTTCAATTTACTCTCCTTTGTGTACAACATGAAAATTTTTGTTTCATCTTCTCTCCCTTGTAGCTTTGTTATATTTACCAGAATTACAACCAAATTACTCCATATTAGTGCATCTTCCTCACATTAACTGATAATTTTGATAGGGTGTGTAAGTTATAAAGCACGAAAGCTTTTAGGAATTAGAGTTTCGATGTTTCGGAAACTTGAACACTCTAAAACACACTTAGGAAACTCTTCAGAAATATTATGTAACTTTGTGATATTGGGTGAAGCGTTTTGTAAACTTTATGATTTTTATATAAGTGTTTTCTAACGTCACTAAGTTGAGTATCTATTTTACGATTATTTTGTTAACATGTGTAGTAAGTGACATCAAGATGTCTTACACTTGGTTTCAAACTCTAAAAACTTATTATCCTCATAATTTTTGAAAAATGGCACACTAATCCTTTTGCTCTCCCCATACTCGTACCATAACTTTTCAAACCCCAAAAAGTTGTTCAAGACCTTCTTATGACCGTAGGATCACATTATAAATTTTTTGGCAATTTTTTTCCTGAACCTCGGAATTCTTGAAATGTGTGAATTATAATATTTGTTTTGGCTTGTGGATGGTTTTTCCACGCTTAGTCTTGTTTTTGCGCTACTTTTTTACTACATGTGGTAGCTGAGACCATGACATCTTGCACTTGATTTTAGCCTCTAAAGACTTGTTATCGTCCACAATTTTTGGAAAATGGCTCATTGGACTTTTAGTTCTTCCTGAGATTCGTTTTATGACCTTTCAAACCCCGGAAGGCATTATAGAGGCCATCTTTGACCATAGAAACACATTGTAACGGTTTTTCTAAGATATACCCTTGTAGTTTTCACTAGTCTAAGGTGTACTCTAAACTTTTATTTTTTCTCATTTGTGCCCCTAAACTAATCATTTTTTCTCACGTGCACTCCTAAATTAATTTTTGTTATAAGCCTTGACCAAATTGTTATTCCTCCGTTAGTTTGCCTTTCATTCTTGATTTTTGGATTTTTTTTAAATTTAATTTTGCAATAAACTCTTAAAGCTTCATTTATGGGTTTTGCAAGGAAAATAATGAATGATATCAAATTATGAGGCTTTTGCATGGTATAATGTAAGAAAAAAAAGATTTAAGATCTTAATAAACGATAGTTTGTCTTAAAAGTATAATTGAGAAAAAAATAAGAGTTTACGACAGACCTTAAAAAAGTGAAATTTACGACGACATGGCTTTAAAAAGCCGTAAAAGTATTTATCTTCCACATAAAACTACATGTGACATTCACAAAGACAACTTTATTGAAAAGTGAATTAAATCATGAGAGTGAGTTCTTCTCCTAAAAAAAAAATAAATAAGAGTGAAAAATAACTCAAATGGTCAAAGTTTTTCTTCAATTTTAAAAGTTTTCAAGATTAAATTTTACCATCCGCCAAAGCACCAATTCACCAAAAAGAATATACCGAAATGAAATGAATTGAACCATGATCAGAAACTATACAACCACAAAATTGGGAAAAAGTATAACTTCAGCAAGCCCATTATTTGAACCAAGCCCACGTTTTCTTGACTACCACACAAACCCAAAATCAAATCCAACTCCTTCAAAGACAACACTCGCAAACGCGTTATAAATCCCTTTACTCGGTCCTACTTCCTACACTGATACAAAAAAACTCGTGACAATTTCCCCTTTTTTTATTTTTAATTTTTATTAATTAATTTCCCGAAATTTCTAGTACACCTCTCTTTCAACTTTCCACTTGAAAGCAGTAATCCACTACACACAACCTCACCACAACAAACGTAAATCACTCTTTTTCCTTAATTAAAAAATCAAATCTCAACCGTCCATTCACTCACCATCTTCCACATGTAAACATCACAAAAGTATAACTAAAAACCATTAACAGCCGTCTGATTTGTCACGATACCCCACTAATATTCAACGGCTATCCACGAAAATTCACATTTTTCCATTTCTTTATTTCCTTTTTTTTCCTCACTTTTTATTAATTGTTATCATAATTACCTTCATTTTCTTTCAACTTTTCAACAACCTTCATTTTCTCTCTCTCTCTCTTCATTGATTTTTATTTGGTTTTGTTTCTTGCTTTTACGCTTCGTTTTAATCTTCTTACAGGTATTCTTCTTTTTTGTCCTTTAATTATTTTGATTTTGTTATTTTAATTGAATTATTGTTGCTTTTTAGTTGATTTTGATTCTTCATTTCTAGGGTTTTGATTGTTGGAGGTTGGATTTTATTTTATTTTATTTAATTTATGTTTGAATTGTGAACAAGTTTGATTTTTTATTATTATTTTTTTAATTTAGTTAAATTTTGTTTGTTTGATGATTTTTTTAGTGATTTGTTGTACATCAGTTAATATTGTTTGTGTTTAGTTGTAGATCTGTTTGTTATATGATGTGAAATGAATTTATTTTTATTTAATTGCTGTTTTGTTAAAATTTTTATTTTATTTGTTAATTTTAAATTTGATGATGTTTTGCAGTTAGGGTTTTGAGGTTGTTGATTTTTCCTGAATTGGGGATCGTTGATATTTAGCTTTGAATAATTAGGTATTTAGGCTACCATCTTCAAATTTGACTGCTTATTTGGTAAAAAGTTTGATTTTTTTTCTGAATTGAAGTTAGTTGTACTTTGATTATTTGGGAAAATTTGGCTACCACATGGAAATTTTGAAGCTTTTTGATTAACTAATGTTTTTTTTTTCTTTTTTCTGAATTAGAAAATTAAATTGGGGTTTTGTTAAATTGGAAATTTAAGTTGTTGCTTTTCAAGAGAAATTAAGTTGTGCTGCTCATGTTTATGCTTTTTACTGATTTTGAATTGGTTTTGTATGATGATATGGTGGATTATTGGATGCTTGTTCATATACTTTATCTTAACACAGCAGTTGTCTTTGCCCTTGTTTGATTATTCGGTTTCGAGCTGGATGTTGTTTGTGTCTATTGTCTTGTGCTATCTTGTATGGAAGTATGTTTTTAGCTGTTCAATAGAAGTTTTCTTTCTCTTCTTTTTTGAATTCCTGGCGAAAGAACGTCTTGAAATTTCTGTTTGTGTTAGTTTTTCATCTACAAGTATGTGTCTGTGCATTGCGTGTAGTGTTGTTTATAAGTATTGGCTGATAGAGATTACTTTATTTGTCGCATGTTTGATTGAGTTTTGTGTTTGGAAGTGTGATTATGATTCATTCTTGGCAGTAGATTTTTATTTGGTTGAAATGATATTGATAGAAATTTTCTCTTATAAGTTTTGGTTGTTAAGTGCTTCTTGTTTTTCTGGTTTTTTAGGTACTTTAAAGAAATGAGTCGCCCACAAGAACCACACAGGCCATTTTTCTCACATGGAAACCCTTTTCGGATGATACTTTCAAAGAGCTCTCACCTTTCCCCTAAGCTACAGGCACTGCTGAACAATTTTGAGGAAACCTTGGCTACAAGGTTGAGGAAACTTGTTCCAAAGCATAAAGATGAGGTCTTTTGCTTTTCATGGATGATATTGGCGATACAGTTGCTTTCTGAGACGCATAATGATATTAAAACTTTGATAACCGAACTGGAACTTCCCGTTGTTGATTGGGATGACAAATGGATAGATGTTTATTTAGACAACAGTGTGAAATTGTTGGATGTATGCATTGGTTTCTGCTCTGAGCTATCAAGACTGAGCCAAGGGCAACTCCTACTCCGTTGCGTGCAACGCAATTTGGACCAAAACAGTCCAAGTGAAATTCCAAAAGCCAAATCTTCAATTGATAGTTGGAGGCGGCACATTGATTCAAAGAATCCTAGAATAGAGAATTGTTTCCCTATCATTGATAAGCTGATGGAATCACTGGAATTGCCCAAGGTTAAAAACTCGGCCAAGGGAAAGACATTGATGCGTGCTATGTACGGAGTTAAGGTACAAACTTTGTTCGTCTGCAGTGCGTTCATTTCTGCTTTCACAGGTTTTGATAGGAAGTTAGTAGACTTGCAAGTTGCTAAGACACACCTGTGGGCAGAAGCTTTCAATGATCTCCAGACTTTTGTGCATGGGGAGATTAGAAATTTAGTTTCAAGTGGTAAGTATGTTCTCTTGAGAGAGTTGGAAGCAGTTGGTACGTGTGTTGGAGAGATGTATCCCATGATAAAGGAAGGTGTGGAGCCTTTAGAAGCTGAAGCGCTGAAGAATTCTGTTTCGGAACTAGGAAATAGAGCAGACAAACTCTCATCTGGATTAGATCTCTTGACAAAGGAAGTGGATGAATTTTTCCAAATAGTGTTGAGTGGGCGCGATGCATTGCTTGGTAATTTAAGGGAGTCAAGCACCGGCAGTGTCTTTGATTCTCCAAAAAAGTACAAGACAGAGCAGCAACTCGTGAGATGAACAATTGGAAAGCTGAGGTCGGGTATATAAACAGGTCTAGGTATGATTTCTATAATTGTCTTGTGGAGAAATGGATGAGATATTCTCAGGCATATTATCATGTAACTTGTAATATGCTTGTTTTGAATGAGCGCCTGAGCTTTGTACCTATGTACTATAATATGATATTGATATATAAAAGAATGTTTGGTTTGAACCTTGCTGCCTATATTTTCTTGCACAAAAGATACTACACCATAAATGCTTGTGGTCATGATACAATGAGTTGATGGCAGAAGCTGTAATATGATTACAATTCCTTTTTTTTTTCCCTTTCTGCTACTATCATAGGGAGTATCAATTATCATGTACAGTTTTACTGGTACAATTTAATCCCCAGAAAGCAGTTGGCTCAATGGAACAACTCTATACCTTTGTGTCTTCTGTTTTGTACTGCTACATGTTTTTTATACCAGGACAGTCCTGTATAGAAGTAAAACATGTTTATTATGGTTTGTGCTAATATTTGTTGCTTCGTGATTAAAAACTAATTTCATGGCCATCATATATTGAAGCAGTCTTGCCCATTGGAAGCTGTTGTGATGTTGGAGTAACTGTTCTCGAAGCATTGTGCAAAAATGACTACTGAGTGCTAAATCTATATTAGACGGGAGTTGTGATTCTTAACAGTGACTTAATTGGTTCAGTACATTGTTGATTGATGTAAAATTGTATTGGTTTCATTGACACTTAAATACAAAGTAATTCCTTTTGCTCCTTGTTAATCATCGCTTGAGATGTCTGATTAATTATACTCTTCTAGAATTATGCCTTTTTTTTAATGGTATTAGCTTCATGTAAGCTATGGCTGCTGAAGTGCTGAGAAATTAGACCATAGTTTAGCTCTGTGCTGAGTTGCTGACTAATAACTGAGTTTTGTACAGTAGATTATATTTAGTTCTACTTTGTCAGCTCCTAGGCGATAATTGTGTTTTTGTTTTTGGATTTTATTTCGCAATGATTTTACAGATCTACATCCTTTTGAAAATGCTTCTGTATGTTACCCCATTTTATCATTTAACCATTAAAGTGAAAGGAGATAGAGGGATAATATGGTGTTTGGAGTTTGGATTACTGTGACTTTGTAAGTGAGCTATTTTCTAAATAATACCAGGGAGGAGTTCTGAACACTTGATACACCTTCATACATGTGGGTATTTGGATTGCTCTAAGATCTGAATGTCTGCTGAAAGCCCGTTAAACATTGTCATGCATTCTGCATGAGTAATTTATGGTGTTTATACTTATTTCTAACAAAAATTAGTAGTGAATAAGTTGTAACCCCTTTATTGATCTCATTTCAGACAGAAATTCCTCCCTTGTGAACCAGATGCGTGTCTGAGATAATCATAGTATTCCTTATAAATACCCAGAAATACAGGTTGACAACATCAGAGGGAACAACTATGGCTTGTAAATCATATCTGCTATTTCTTGCTCTCATTGTGATGTCTGTTTTTGCTTCTGCTCGTCGGTCTCCTGTGATTGTTAATCATGAGGCCCCTGAACCAATTTCTGCTCCTATACTTGAGGCCTCTGAGCCAATTTCTGCTCCTATACCTGAGGCCTCTGAGCCAATTTCTGCTCCTATTCACGAGGCTTCTGAACCTGCTCCTGACATCCACGGAGGTGCAAATGAGTTCAGGAACAGCAAAGTGAGAATTGATTTAGACGAAAAGCTAGATGGTGTTGCAATAGGAAGGAGGAAAACAGATGGAGTAGAGAATCTGGGTGCTACTATAAAGGGATTGAGAAACCAGAAAACTGATGATGATGGGAACAAGGAGCAGAAAACGGACAGTACCCAACCTGGTGCATTAGCAGGTATTGGACTGATTCCCGTCATTCCAGGTTTAGATGGTTCATTTCATTTTGGTATAGGGCCTATTGACTTTGGTGGGAACATTGGATCAGGTGGGCTTGCACCAGGATATGTGGTTACGTACCGTCAACCTCAAGGTCCTCAACCGTATTTTGTCGTTTCTCCATACACATCACCATATACCAGAACTTCTCCAAATCAACCTCCTGTGACTGGGTATGGACAACCTTTTCAGGGGAATTACGGTCCAGCATCTGGGTATGGGCAACCACCACTAGGGTACAATGATCCTTATTCGCCTAGGCAAGGCAATACACCACCTGTGCAATATGGTCAACCATCCCAGGGGTATTATGGTCCTTATGCATCTGCACGAGGCAATGCTCCGAGTTCATCTCAGGTTGGAGGTCACATTTACAACCACAACTAGTCGCTATGGATAGGCAGAGGCAGCAGCAAGCTGAAGTTCTGTATTACTTATAGAAAGTGCTTCAGTAGTGTAAATGGCTGCTCTTAATAATGTATTGACGTTATGGATAGTCGTGTTGATAATAAATGCGCCATCTCTTGTTCACATCTGTGATTATTAATTATGTTTATGAGATTTGAATTCGGAAAACAGTGTTTTAGAAATAATTATCTTATAGCCTTGCATATCAGCTTTGAACCGGATCAGTGCCTGTCGGTGACTTGACGTCATACTGTTTCCAAATAACCGAAGGCAGTCCAAATTTGATGACATTAAGGAACTAAGGGCCTGTTTACTTCAACTGAAAATAGTTGAATTGAACTAAACTGAACTGAACTGTTCGAAACTGAGCTGAACCGAATCGAAAGTTTTTCCTGAACTGAACTGAAGTGAACGGAGCTGAACTGAACTGAACGGATTTTAAGCTGAAGTAAACAGGCTTTGATGTAGGAAATTTCCACAGTATGGTAAATTGGTAATGTAACTCAGATTAATTTACGTGTGTTAAGATATTAAAAAAAAAATTACGTGTGCTAAGAAATTGACTAATCCATAAAAGTCAACCTTTACAAATCCTTCCACACGTCAATGTCTTCAATGAAAGAAGATAGAAAGAAAGAAATGCACAAAAAACAAAAAGTCAACAATTGACCCAAAATCAAAAAAACTCTATATCACTATTCAGTCTTCACAAAACAGAAGTTTCCATTGAACTTTCTTCTTCAATTCACCAACCAAAATTTTTATCAAATTTAATTTACCCTTTTTATTTTTTATTTTTTTTAATCTTCATCTTCTACTTATAAATATCTTCACACTTTCTCTCTCTTCCATTAATCAAACCCAAATCAAAATCATTTTAGAGAGAGAAAAAAACCCAAAAAAATGGAGCATAATTTGAGAGGAATTCCAACTCATGGAGGAAGATATGTACAGTATAATTTGTACGGAAATATGTTTGAAGTTTCTAGTAAATATGTTCCTCCTCTTCGCCCTGTTGGTCGTGGTGCTTATGGTATTGTTTGGTATGTTTTTTAATTTTTTACTTCATTTCTTAATTACCCCACTAAAAAATTTACCCCATTTTGTTTTTTTGGATAATTTTGTTGGATTAATGAGTTAAAGTTTTGATTTTTAGTTGGTTTTTTATGTGGGGTTTTTGTTTGATGAAGTAATTGATAAGCAATTTCTTTTTTTTTTTTTTTTTGGATTTTCTGATGTGATCATGTGTTTATGGTTAATGATCAAAGTTTAATGTAAAGTGATGATTTGGTGTTGTTAAGTGGGGTTATTAGTGTAAATCAAAGTTTGGATTTAGTGGAATGAACTAATGAAGTGAGGAAAAGTTAATTTTAATTAGGGATTTTTTTTTTTTTTTGGTTTGGTTTGGTTATATTTTGCATGTTTGAGGTTCCTTAATTGTTTGCTAATGATTTAATTATTATTAATCTTATCCTTAGTTCTTAATATTGGTTTGCTAGTTGTTATGCTGTTTTCTATAAATGATGGTTTATTAAGTTTTGGGGATCTCTTCTTCCCTTATGTTACTTAGAAAGTATAATGAAGTATTGAAATCTATGTTTTTATGATTGCCTTATTTGAGAGTTGCTGTTTTTAGTAATAATATTTGCATATGGGCAAAAGAATGGGAGGTGCCAATCTTAGTCTTAATATGTTGAGGAAGTTGTAGTTATGGTTATCACCGTCGTCGTATATTTGGATTTATCACTTTTATCTGTAGAATTGTAGATCAATGCTTTGTCATTAGCTTGTGAGGAGGAAACTAACAAGTAGGGTTATCTTTGCATTTGATCTCTTTTGATTATGATGACATATTAGAATCAGTCATTGTACAGCTTTTGATGGCTTATAAAGGTGTAAACCATTGAAGTTTACAACTTTTGAGCTTCTTTGCTTTTGATACATAAGTTATTGTGTTGCAACGGACGTGTCTTCAATAACTGGCTAATGATAGTGAGATTCATTGTTTGTGATTTCAGTGCTGCTGTCAATTCGGAGACAAAAGAAGAAGTTGCCATCAAGAAGGTCAGCAATGCATTTCACAACAGAATAGATGCTAAAAGAATACTCCGAGAAATCAAACTTTTATGCCATATGAGCCATGACAATGTAAGTTCAAATTTTCGTTCTTCGCTGAATTAACTGTAAGGTAATTGTTTATTCTTTTAACACTGCTTCTATGACCAAGCATCTAGTCTGTATAGTATGGGTTTCTATTTGTTTTCGTTGATCAACTAATTCTAGTGCATAACTCTACAACTACTAAAATGAAAACGTTTTTCAATTTTACCCTTCCACAGTTTACAACTCAGGAGCTATTAACTATCACGTGTTGAAGTCTCTACTTGACAACTTATTTTCCTGATTTCATATGCTTATACTTTACTGCATTGGTTGGACAACTGAACGTTCTGTGAAGAACAAGTACTTTATAACTTCAAAGCATTTTTTTTTTAATAAGAATTTTTTCTCCCACTAAGAAAGAAAAAAAAAAACATCATGAACATTGTGAATTGATGTGCATTTTTAACCATTTTGTAAGATTTTACTTGTCCTTTTTAGAGTGTTTGGTGACTATGAGTTTCATTGGACTGTTCTAATTGGTCAATCATCTCCCTATTCCAGGTTATATCTCTCCGGGACATAATACGGCCTCCACAGAAAGAGAATTTTAATGATGTATATATGGTGCATGAGCTAATGGATACTGATCTTCATCAAATCATAAAATCCAACCAGTTGTTAGCCGATGATCATTGTCGGGTATGGAAGTATGAACATTTCAAATGTTGTTAAGTTAAAGAACTTTTTCTTGCAGTTGATGGTTCTCTTCATGGTAATTTAGTGGTTTACTTTTCTTTCAACAATTAGAAGTGAATTATAAGTTTTCTGTACTGGAAAGTTTGTATCATGCAAGTAATTCAAATCCTGCTTTTAATAATTTTTGACATTCGGGAGCTGATACTTCATATATTTTGATACCTGTAGATTCTAGAGTAGAGGTGTGCATTACATGAATGGGATTGAACATTCTATTTACAATTGCAGTTATATTTGTCAGACTCTAGTACTGTCCATACTTTGAATTTAATTGGATGAGTTCAACCCTTTTCTGTGTCTTCATATTATGTCTATTTTTGTGGCTGGCTTGATAGTTTAGATATGATGACTAATGAGTAGTACCATAATTATACCAAATTGTTAATTCAATTGGCTTGGATCAGATGTGAGCTTTCATCAGCAAATTTACACCTTTTTGATAGGATGCTGAGTATTTGTTGTATGCATAAAAGTACAATATTATGGCTATCTTTGTGGTGATTCATAAGAAAGTTGCCTGGGAAATGTATGATGATGCTTTGGAAAAAAATTTAGACTAGAAGCTTATCTTAATGATACAGGCCTCAGCCATATCCAGGATCCACCTATAGTCGGATAAGGTACTGTTCATGTTTCATAGATCTGAGTTTTAATCTCGCTTCCATTGTTCTGGTAGAGCGTAGATGACAACGTAGAATTTGTTTTGCCTTTTTTTTTTCAAATGGTTAAGGTTCATTATAGATTCATGTCCAGCCGACTCCAAACTATTTTAGGACTAAGGCTTTGTTGTTGTTGTGGTTAAACTTCATTTTTTAATCTTCTAGTAGACCTTTTCAGCTTTGCTTGTATTCTTGCAAGTTGTAACTGTTAGTCTGCAACTGTAACTATAAGATGAGTCCTTAAAGGTTGGTGGTTAAAATGCACTACCTTCTCTTTTAGTTGATCTTTGCCTGTATCCGTGTAAAGTATAAAATGTACATTCATGCCCCGTTGATGATGAAATGGTACTCTGTAAGTCTGTATAATACTTTTTCTCGTCTTTATTCCACTTTGTTTTTATTTTGTAAGTTGTAATTGAGAAATTAATGCCCAACAAATAACTGATGGTTTTTAATGCATTTGCAGTATTTCCTTTATCAAATATTACGAGGCTTGAAGTACGTTCACTCTGTTGGCGTGCTACACCGTGATCTAAAACCTAGCAATTTATTATTGAATGCAAATTGCGACCTTAAGATTGGAGACTTTGGTCTAGCAAGAACCACTTCAGAAACTGATTTTATGACCGAGTATGTTGTTACTCGTTGGTATCGAGCACCAGAGTTGCTTCTAAATTGCTCAGAGTACACTACTGCAATTGATATATGGTCCGTGGGATGCATACTTGGGGAAATCATGACCCGGGAACCTCTTTTCCCTGGCAAAGATTATGTTCATCAACTGAAACTTATAACTGAGGTAGGTTTATCTTTTCCTCTATTGATAAGCTTATGGTTTTTCTTAATCCATCGTAAGCTTATGGTTTTTTTTACAAAGTCATAATATAGTTCGTTCCCCGAGATTGGCTAACTTAGTGAGATTTTATTTCTGACATATTTTTTGTGTGCCAAGAGAAAACTATGGTGGAATATCCATCAATTGATATATTGTCTGATAATTTGGCTTATGAATTATTCCTGGCAATTAATTGGAAAAAAATTGCATTAAATTGCTTCCTCGTTATACTCGAATCCGTGTGGCTGTATTTCGTTGTGGTTAAAGAACTTAAAATTGTAGTAGTAATTACTTCAGTTTGTGAAACTCCTGCAAATCAGATATTCACAACAGTTGGAGCTGTTAGCGCTCCTTAAAATTACATTTCCATAGCATGATTACTTAGTAAGTGCTGATGTTGGCCTAAGATTATTGTGATTTGGAATTTCCTCCATTGAATGCCAAGTTGCTCTGGTGTCAATATGAATTGATTCAGTCTTTTTTTTTTCTGTAAGTACTACCATATCATACATTACGTTTACTCTAGTGACTTTGACAAATCTCTTATAGGACATTTTGGTGGCCAGATAGCAACACATATGCTTCTTTTCCCAAATAATTGCATGGAGGCCCTATAAAGTATGAAAACTTTAAAAAAACGTAGAGCTTCAACGTTATGAAAACTCGGACACTTGGAAACCCTTAGGAAACTATTTTAAAATCGAAAACGTTTATTGTAGGATGAAACTTCATGTGATGTTAAATGAAGCGTCTTGGGAACTTTATGACTTATATACAAGCGTTTCCTAATGCACTGAATTCAAGTACCCAATTTAGATACCCCCATGACCCATCTCAAGTGCCCCAAGTTACATTTTTTCCGTATTCCCTCGAAAACCTCAAAAAAATACCGTGTTATTAGCTTTCTAACCAACTTCAATCGTTTAGCAGCCTTCCCTTGATTTGAGGATCAACAAGTAAAAATTTGGCTAATATTTTTTCGGAACCCATAACTACCAAAAAGCGTGACTTATAGCCTTCTTTTTTCAGCTTTTGGAGGGCCTTCCGAAGCCTCGTCTCGTTTTCTTCCCAAATTTCACTCACTTTTGATAACCTTTGGGTGTGACTGACGATTGTGTTTAACCTCTAGAAACTTGTTATGTTTTCTCGTAAGAGTATTCCCGACAAAGGGCACACATCACATTTGTCTTTTTCATTATCCAAGGACCTTATGACCTTTCGAACCTCGACAAGTTGTTTGAAAGCCCTCTTTTGACCTTGGAGACACCATGTAAAATTTTTAGCAATTTTTTTTCGGGACCTCAAAACCTCCGAAACTATGAATTATAACCTTTGTTTTTGGCTATCGGAGGGCTATCCTGGCTCTGTCTTATTTTCTCCCTGTAATTTTTCTGCTTGTTGTTGGTGACCCCAAAACACCTTCCACATGGTTTCAGCCTCTAAAAACTTGTTATCCTCCCTCTTTAGACGATTTTCTAAAAAGGACACAACGGTCATTTCACTTTCCCGAGACTCATCCTATGATCTTTTGAACCCTAAAAAGATGCTCGGAGGCCTCTTTTGACTACATGGGGTACATTGTAAAATGTTTGGCAATTTTTTTTTCCGGGACCCTGAAGCCCTCAAAAAGTGTGAATTATAGCCTTCGTTTTTGGCTTATGGATAACTTTCCCGTGTTCAGCCTTGTTTTCATCTTGCTTTTTTACCACATGTAGTAGGTGACACTAGGACGCCCTACATTTGATTTCAGCCTCAGAAAACCGTTATCCTCCTCTTTAGAGAATTTCCAAAATAAGAATACAAATACATAAATAATGCAAAGATCCTATTATCATGCCAATGTGTTGAGCCTTGACCCAGAAACACTTAAAATAAACACTCTTAACATGTATTTTGTTTTCACCGACAACAACTATTTTTCAAGAATTTTGTGTTTCTGTATTTTTAAGATTTTTTTTTTGTTTCATATAAAATTATATGTTTATGTGTAAGATATTTTTTGTTTTTGTTTACATTGTTTTTGAAATTATTTATTTTCCTATACGTTTCCCCGTTTCCTTGT
>PYUH01000044.1:3994327-4011827 GCA_016808085.1 Suaeda aralocaspica | reverse complement strand
GGCTATTATTCACTGTTTTTTGGGGTTTTAGGGCCCCGGGAAAAAAATCCCGGAAATAGACTGGGGTACCAGTAAGGTAAAAAAATGAACCCAGACCAAAGGATACGGGGTAAAAAGTTCATATGAGGGATTATAACAACGCCTTAGACGGATCCTTATGAGGTTGTTTTTTCCCAAATATAGAAGAGGTCATAAGAGAGATCATAAGAGGTGTTTAGGGGCCGAAATCGATGTTAGGGGGTGCTGTGGTCGACCATAGCACATACTAAAAAAACGAGGTGAAAAAGTGACGGGTCCCGAGACAGCCCCTTAGGAAGCCTAAAATAAATGCTATTATTCACTGTTTTTTGGAGTTCCGAGGTTCCGGGAGAAAAAAAAACCGGAAATGGACTGGGGTGCCCATAAGGTAAAAATAGGAACCCGGACTATTGGATTCGGGGTGAAAAGGTCATATAAGGGATTATAACAAGGCATTAAACGGTTCCTTACAAGGCTGTTTTTCCCCTATATAAAAGAGGCCATAAGAGAGATCATAAGAGGTGTTTAGGGACTGAAACCGATTGTCGGGGGTGTCGTGGTGGTTCATAGCACATGGTAAAAAAACGAGGCGAAAAAGTGACGGGTCCCGGGACGGCCCTTCCAGAAGCCTGAAACAAACGCAATTATAACAAGGCCAATGGATTCGGGGCGAAAAAAATTCCGGAAATGGACTGGGGTGCCCGTAAGGTAAAAATATGAACCCAGACCAATGGATTCGGGGTGAAAAGGTCATATGAGGGATTATAACAAGGCCTTAGACGGCTCCCTACGAGTCTGTTTTTTCCCCACTATAGAAGAGGCCATAAGAGGGATCATAAGAGGTGTTTAGGGGCCGAAAACGATCTTGGGGGGTGCGGTGGAGGTACATAGCACGTGGTAAAAAAAACAGGGTGAAAAAGTGACGGGTCCTGGGACAGCCCCTCCGGAAGCCTGAAACAAAGGCTATTATTCACTGTTTTTTGGGGTTTTGGGGACCCGGGAAAAAAACCCTGTAAATGGACCGGGGTGCCCGTAAGCTAAAAATATGAACCCAGACCAATGGATTCGGGGTGAAAAGGTCATACTAGGGATTATAACAAGGCCTTAGACGGTTCCATACAAGGTTGTTTTTTCCCCTCTATAGAAGAGTCCATAAGAAGGATCATGAGAGGTGTTTAGCGGCCGAAATCGATCTTGGGGGGGGGGTGTCTTGGAGGTCCATAGCACGTGGTAAAAAAAGGGGCAAAAAACTAACGGGCTGGAAGCCTGAAAAAAAAAAGACTATTCACTGTTTTTTGGGGTTCCAGGTCCCGCGAAAAAAAATCCTTGAATTTGATCGGGGTGCCTGTAAAGTAAAAATATGAACCCAGACCAAAGGATTCAAGGTGAAAAGGTCATATGAGGGATTATAGCAAGGCCTTAGACAATTTCCTACAAGGTTGTTTTTTCCCCTCTATAGAAGAGGCCATAAGAGGTGTTTAGGGGACGAAACCGATCTTGGGCGGTGCCGTGCTGGTCTGTAGCACGTGCTAAAAAAACGGGGCGAAAAAGTGACGGAGCCCGGGACGGCCCCTTAGAAAGCATAAAACAAAGGCTATTATTCACTGTTTTTTGGGGTTTCGGGGTCCCGGGAAAAAAAATCTCGGAAACGGTCTGGGGTGCCCGTAAGGTAAAAATATGAACCCATACCAAGAGATTCGAGGTGAAAAGATCATATGAGGGATTATAATAAGGCCTTAGACGGTTCCTTACGAGATTGTTTTTCCCCTCTATAGAAGAGGCCATAAGAGTTATTATATAAGGTTTTTAGGGGCTGTAACCGATCTTGGGGGATGCTGTGGAGGTCCATAGCACGTGGTAAAAAAACGGAGCGAAATAGTGACGGTTATGAACCCATACCAAAGGATTCAGGGTTAAAAGGTCATATGAGGGATTATAATAAGGCCTTAGACGGTTCCGTACTAGATTGTTTTTCCCCTCTATAGAAGAGGCCATAAGAGTTATTATATAAGGTTTTTAGGGGATGTAACCGATCTTGGGGGTGCTGTGGAGGTCCATAACACGTGATAAAGAAACGGGGCGAAATAGTGATGAGTCCCTAGACGGTCCCTCCTAAAGCCTGAAACAAAGGCTATTATTCACTGTTTTTTGGGGTTTCGGGGTCCTGGGAAAAAAAATCTCGGAAATGGACCTGGGTGCTCGTAAGGTAAAAATATGAACCCAGACCAAAGCATTCGAGGTGAAAAGGTCATATGAGAGATTATAACACAGTCTTAGATGGTTCCTTACGAGGCTTTTTTTTCCTTCTATAGAATAGGCCATAATAGGGAACATAAAAGGAGTTTAGGGGCTGAAATCGATCGTGTGGGGTGCCGTGGTGGTCTATAGCACGTGCTAAAAAAACAGGGTGAAAAAGTGACGGAGCCCAGGACGGCCTCTCAAAAAGCGTAAAATAAAGGTTATTATTCACTGTTTTTTGGGGTTTCGGGCTCCCGGGAAAAAAAAATATCGAAAATGGACCGGGGAGCTCGTAAGGTAAAAATATGAGCCCAGACCAAAGGATTCAAGGTGAAAAGGTCATATGAGGGATTATAACAAGGCCTTAGACGGTTCCTTACGAGGCTGTTTTTTTCCTTCTATAGAATAGGCCATAATAGTGAACATAGGAGGTGTTAAGGGTCCAAAATCAATCGTGTGGGGTGCCTTGGTGGACTATAGCACGTGCTAAAAAAACGGGGCGAAAAAGTGACGTAGCCCTGGACAGCCCCTTCGGAAGCGTGAAACAAAGGCTATTTATTCACTGTTTTTTGGGGTTTCGGGGTCCAGGGAAAAAAAATCTCGGAAATGGACCGGGGTGCTCGTAAGGTAAAAATATGAACCCATACCAATGGATTTGGGGTGAAAAGGTCATATGAGGGATTATAACAAGGCCTTAGACGACTCCCTACGAGGCTGTTTTTTCCTCTCTATAGAAGAGGCCATAAGAGGGAACACCAGAGGTGTTTAGGGGTTGAAACCGATCTTGGGGGGTGCTGTTGAGGTCTATAGCACGTGCTAAAAAAACGGGGTGAAAAAGTGACGGAGCCTGGGACGGCCCCTTAGAAAGCATAAAACAAAGGCTATTATTCACTGTTTTTTGGGGTTTCGGGGTCCCGAGAAAAAAAATCTCGAAAATGAACCGGGGTGCCCGTAAGGTAAAAATATGAACCCATATCAAAGGATTCGGGGTGAAAAGGTCATATGAAGGATCGTAATAAGGCCTTAGATGGTTCCTTACGAGATTGTTTTTCCCCTCTATAGAAGAGGCCATAAGAGTTATTATATAAGGTTTTTAGGGGCTGTAACCGATCGTGGGCGGTGCTGTGGTGGTCTATAGCACGTGCTAAAAAAACGGGGCGAAAAAGTGACGGAGCTCTGGACGACCCTTTCGAAAGCGTGAAACAAAAGCTATTATTCATTGTTTTTTGGGGTTTCGGGGTCCACGGAAAAAAAAATCTCGGAAATGGATCGGGGTGCCCGTAAGGTAAAAATATGAACCCATACCAAAGGATTCAGGGTGAAAAGGTCATATGAGTGGTCAAAAAAAAATTGGGGCGAAAAAGTGACAGGTCATGTGACGGCCCCTCTGGAAGCCTGAAACAAAGGCTATTATTCACTGTTTTTTGGGGTTTCGGGATCACAGGAAAAAAAAATCTCGAAAATGGATCAGGGTGCCCGTAAGGTAAAAATATGAACCCACACCAAAGGATTTGGAGTGTAAAGGTCATATGAGGCCATGAAAGATTATAACAAGGCTTTAGACGGTTCCTTATGAGGCTGTTATTTCCCCTCTATAGAAGAGGCCATAAAAGGGATCATAACAGGTGTTTAGGGGCCGAAACCGATCGTGATAGGCGCCATGGTGGTCTGTAGCACATGCTAAAAAAAACGGGGCGAAAAAGTGACGGGTCCTGTGACGGCCCCTAGGAAGGCTGAAACAAAGGCTATTATTCACTGTTTTTTGGGGTTCCAAGGTCCCGGGAAAAAAATTCCGGAAATGGACCAGGGTGTCCGTAAGGTAAATATATGAACCCAGACCAAAGGATTCGGGGTGAAAAGGTTATATGAGGGATTATAACAAGGTCTTAAGACGGTTCCATATGAGGCGGTTTTTCCCCTCTCTAAAAGAAGCCATAAGAGGGATCATATGGTCTTTAGGGGCCGAAACCGATCTTGGTTGGGTGTTGTGATGGTCCATAGCACGTGGTAAAAAAACGAGGCAAAAAAGTGACGGGTCCTGAAACGGCCTTTCCAGAGGCCTGAAACAGAGGCTATTATTCTCTATTTTTTAGGGTTCTGGGGTCCCGAGAAAAAAATGCCCAAAATTTTCCAGGGTTATTATATGACCGTAGACCAAGAGATTTGGGCTGAAAAGGCCTTAAGAGGGATGAGAACAAAGTTTTAGACAGTTCTCGGGAGACAGTTCCCATATGCGGAAGAGCCCATAAGAGGGATCATTAGAGATGTTTGAGGGCCGAAATTGATCGTGGGGAGTTGTTTGATGGTCCATAGCACGTAATAAAAAAAACAGGGAGAAAATTAGATGAGGTCCAATACAACCCCTTTAGAGGCCTCAAAGCAAAGGCTATTATTCACTATTTTTTGAGGTTTCCGAGTCCCGGGAAAAAAACTGCTGAAAAATTTCCGAGGTGCCCGTATGGGCAAACCATAAACCCAGACCACGCGATTCGTGGTGAAAAGTCCCTTAGGATGCCTCGTGGGAGCGAAAAAATTGTTTTTACGTTCTTTCGGAAAAAAACAACCGATGTGAAAAAGGGATGACCATAGGAAGGGAATTATATGGACGGAATGAACATAACAATCTTTTAGGCTATGGACTTAATGAGGAAAAAAAACAATTATTCATTGTTTCCTAGGAAGAATATATCTAGGATAAGAAAAATAACATTAAATAAACAAAATTATTAAAAAAAATTATGTTAAATTTACAATTATTCATTGTTCCATAGATATATTCATTGATTCATATATTTATTATATAGGACCGAAGGTAATCAAATAAAATACAAGACTGGGCTAAGGCAGACAAAGTACAGTTTATCTCCTATATGAGTATTATCCTGCAGCACAAAATTTTCCTTAACATAGCCATCTATAGCAAGAAGGTGTTGGAAAGCACCCTTCCTCTTCTTCCTTGCCCATGATCCAGAGCCCCGTACTATTTCCATCGTTCTCATAGAGGTATGTGGGTGGTTTAGTTGGTTACCACGCTAGTCTCACACACTAGAAGTCCCCGGTTTGAACCTAGGCTCGGACATAACTGCCTGTTTTTTTTTTTGTTTGATCTCATAGTTCAACAAGGCAGGTATTCTAATGAAGAAAAAGATCATACATAGTATTTTGATGTATGTAAACACAGAATCCATCTCTTTTGATGTGTTAGTATATGATCGCCTGAGACCGATATACCTAAAAGCTTGTGGGAAGGTGCAGGGGAGAGGGGACACAAAAACAGCTGTATTGCAAATTACTCAGGTAACGCAAAAATTTGCACAATTACACCCAAGTTTCACGGTTAGCAGTTTTGAAACCAGTTTTTATGCACACCATTACAATCTCCTACAAAAGTATCTAAAAAAAAATCCCATATTGGAAAATTAAGCTATGTACTATACTAACAAAAATGTGTCGACTCTGGCAAATCTCTTCAATTTCTTCCCTTTCTGAAAGACTTGCATAAGACAAGCTGATTCGAATTCAGTCTTTTGGTTTCAAGACAAACTACACCTACATTTTCCATAAAACAAACACAAAGTATCTAATGATTCACCTTTGAAAAATGAAGTTAACAAAAAGCTTATGCTCCATAAATGCTGCTTCACGCAAACATATTTATAAGTCGCGTATCTGGGATGAATGTCATCATTTATAAGAAAGTTTCGATTCGAAAATTGATTGAGACAGTGGGATTCTATTAGTCTAGCTATTGCAATGCGAATATCGACAAATGACCATCAAATGAATGAGCATACTTTGTGATGGAAGATGACTTTTGTTTTATCTAGGCAGTATCCTAGAGATCCACATTAGTGACGTTTCAACTTTTCATATTAAATATTTAGGTTGAAAAAAGAATAATGAAGGGAAGAGCAATAGATAATAGTGTATAAGCAGACCTATGTTTGCTGTGACAAAGATCACTAGCTGATCAGATCTTTATCTGCACTGCCCAATGTAGCTCCGTGCTGCTTAATAATATGGATGCACCGTAGAAGGATATCTTGCTCTGTTGAATACCTGTCTGTTTTGCTCTGCATTCAACAGAAAGCAATACACCATATATCAATCCAAGCCTAAGAAGCATGGAAGAAATGTCCGCAATAACGAAAAAGACAACAATCTTAGAAACAAAAATATCTATGATAGATAGTAAAAAATTCATTCTATGGTGATGTATACAACGGATTAATGCGCCACAAAGTTCAAATAACTCATACCAGACTTGTGAAGTTATGATTCATCAACAAAAAAGTTTGATTTGTACATCTGAGCCTCGATTAGAATTTTCAACCTAAAGAGCCATTTTGACTTTAGAACATACATTGGTAGACTTCAAAATTACTCTATAAAACAAACTCATGTTACAAACTAGTATTATTTATACTGTATTAATTTGAGATCTGAGATAACCATAACCATAACTGTATTATTAATTTGTGATCTAAGATAACCATAACCAAATACTCTTCAAAATTAATACTGTATTAATTTGTGACCTGAGATAACCATAACTGCAGATCGATACTGAAATATTCAAGAAATGCCAGATGTCAGAACTCAGATAATCAAGTTAATAGATCTCAAAATCATTAATATGATTCGTTAGCCTAAGTTGTATAAGCCATAACATGTGACCTAAATTTTCAACCTAAAATAGATTTAGCAAGTAAACTTTTAACATTATTAATTGTAAAGGCTGACTGAGCACAACCACCTGATCCTAAAGATACAAAGGTAATTTCTTTACAATCAATTTAAAGATCTCTCTTATAAAAATAAGATGTGCAAAAGGGAAGTACCAGGTGTATAAGATTGCAGCCAAGAGTCAATTCAGCATATGAATTATCAATTCGAGAGAGATAACAATAAGGAGGCTCACGTCCCAGGAAAACTTTAGGATATGAATCTAACATCGACTTTATTTCAGTTGAAATCTCAGGAACTTTTTCCAAATTATGGAACTGCAGTGGAAATCTACTGACAAAAGCACGCCATTCAGCTCGGGACTTGTTCACAATGACCTGCCAAGCATTAAAATGAAAAGAAAAGAAAAAAAAAGAAGCAAAAAGCAAATCTTTAGAACTCTGATCAAGATCTATCACGAATAGTAAGCCATTTATTTTGAGGAGCTATTGAAACATTTCTGCACAATAGAGATGTTGATAAGACAAGAAGCATTGAACAACACACTTTGTAACCACAAGACAAGTTCAACAAAAACCTTAACTGTTAGAATATTTCAGACTTCTAGTGACACAAATATTTAAACATGAGTTAATTCTGAAAAGCGAGTAACACATCTACTCAAACGACATATTCACCTGGCTAGAAATCATAGAGTTTGGAACTACAACTGGAAACTTTTCTGCATTCAATAATGAAGTTGTAGTTAAACCCATCTCAACCACTTGACCTTCGATTGATCCAGCCTACACAGAGCAAGCAAACAAAATGATAAAAACACGTGCTTTTATTTTGCTCATTGTGCACAACAGGATATGAATACTTAAACAAACAGGACCTACAACAGTACAATCAGATAAGGAATCAAGAAACTCAAAAGTACAAGCCCGTTATAGGAGACAAGGAAAAAAAATTATCAATAAATTGTATGGCTAGGATTATGTCTCTTACTTGATGCATTATTAGAGCCTGTTTACTTATACTGAAAACAGTTGAACTGAACTGATTAGAGCTGAGCTGAGCTGAAACTTTTTTATGAAGGATTAATAAATAGCAAAATAAGAGAAGAGTTGAACTGAACTGAACTGAACGGATTTTAAGCTAAGTAAACAGGCCCTTAGTGTTTTACTTGTTTATTACTCTACCTAGACAGTATATACACATTAAGAACTCCCTTCATGCCCTATAACATTGATCTCTCTCTTTTTGGCAAACAGAAGTGACTACAACGGTTCACTAGACTTTCTCTAAGCATGAGCCGAATTTTTATAGCCAGATTTTATGTCAAAGTTTAACAAAAAAAAAAAAAAAGTTCTAACACAATAAGAAAAGTAATCAATACACCAGAAAACTTTATAAAGGTAGCAGAATGGAAGTGGGGATTAACTTGATCACACCTTAATGTTGTCTCCAAGTGAAAATGGCTTTGAATACTGCATAGACAAGCCACTAATAACATTACCAAGGATGTCCTTTGCCGCATAAGCAGTAGCCACTCCTGGATGGAGAAGAACACAACAACAAAGTCAAGGACTTTATCCAAGAAATGTAGGGTAAAAAAAAAAACAAAAAAAAACAATAATAATAAAAAAAGAAACTCTATCCATTTTAAAATGCCCCTCCCCCTCCCCCTCCCTTTACATATCTTATCTCTAATCTTCTATTATGTGGTATAAAATTATGACAAGTTTTAAAATTTAGAATTTTGGAAATACAACTTGAAGTAAATCTACCAATATGTCACATGACTATGTTTTTTTCCTTATTGTGGGAAAATTTTAGGGAAAAAGTAGTTTCAATTAAACATGATATTCTAACTGTGATAACAAATAAATGGACAGCCTAAGTACTGTAGCTACGTAATTGAAAGATCACGAAACAGATAGCAAACTTAATAACATGATAGGTTGCATGAAATACGATACCATTATAGCAGAACAAGTATGAGTGCAACCAACAATAAGCACAGCAATGCAGGAATTCTGGCCCAACAACTGAATAACTTAATACTAACAGAAGGTATAGAAAAAGTGAACAAAAACTGACATCCACAAAAACAAGGATGCTGTGAGCTTGTGACGTTTCTCACTATGATTGATTGTTTTGAAAAATAAATGAAGAGGACTTCCGTCTCTCCAGTCTTTCACCCCTCCCTCCTGCCTCTCCTCAAAAAACCTCAATGTCAAATACTCAAATGTGCAAAACTAAAGTCCAAGTAACCAAGAGAAAGATGCAGTAGGGAAAAACAAGCAAATGTTGATTTTTAAAAGGTAAAAGAATTCTAATTACAATCTGATGTTTAAGTAATGAAACGAGCATACAAATCTCTACAGCGATACAAAAGAGCCTATGACTCAAAATTAAAGATAGTTTCTTAATTTTTTGTCTTCCTGCAAGTACAAATATACTGCACATGGGTCATATTGCAAAAACTTGCAAGAAAAGAATTGAAGAGCACGGCCGGTCAGCATACTCACCCCCTATACCACCGACAGTCACAATAGACTGAATAGGCACACCACTTGCTTCTGCAACAGCCATCACTCCAATGGCAAATAGACCAAGAGAAGAAACTCTGTGCAAAGTAAGCAACCTTTCTCGATCAAGTAGAGGAAGATTCTGATCAGCCAAAGCACGGGCAAACACATTTGATTTCCACCGTTGCAAAAACCATACACCTGCAAGGATAAGAGCTCCGTTCCAGGAATGTCCAATCAACTGGCACAGGCCAGCTTTTGGAGCTACCAAATAAGATCTAGAAACCCACATAAGCAAGATTAATCATTTGGAAAAAAATATATTGAGACAGAAATGACAAAAAACAGTAAGAAACAAGTAGACGCTACCACTAACATTTGATAAATTGCCATGAAAGTCATCATGTAGCGAACTGGGTCCTCCAATGCACCCCAAACACTCTTCTCATAAGGTACTTCAACAGAAAATACTCCAGGCAGCAAAGCAACAGATCCTCGACAAGAGTATTTATGCAATCTCTTCAAAATAGTCGGCATGACCACCCATGCCAGTATAGCAGCTACGACTGTGCTACCAACAGGCACCACAACATCATTAAGATATGGATGAGAATCCAAAACTTTCTCCGCATAAGGAGTTAACTGATCAGAAACTTCTCTAGCCTTCTGTCCAGTGACACCTACTGCATCTACAACAGATTGCCAACCATCCTTAAGTCTATCAATCCACTCAGAACTACCAACACTCCCGCCAACGCTAACATCCGCATTTCCAATACCAGAACTATCCTGTTCCGGAACTTCAAGTCCCTTATTTTCCCCTCTACTGCCAGTGAACGACGAATACGACAAGCCACCAAACATAGGTGTCAAAGACAAGCAACTCAAAACCTGGCAATTCGACATCATGGGAGAAAATGCTGAGGCATTACTGAATTTGCAAATTCGGGCACAAGCTCTCGAATCGCTAGACTCGGGACTCGAGATTCTACTATAAGTATCATAGTTTTGACCCAAATTTCCAAAGATAGGTCTAGCATTAAGATGATTATCACCTCTCTTAGAATTCATACAAACATCATAATACCTCGAACACCCAACATACGATTTCAACTTCGAAAACCAAATTCTACCCATTATCAACACTCCTCAACAATCAAACATAGAAATGAAATTATGATTTTAGATCAAATTTTTACCACCATACTCAAAAAAAACCCCATTAACAAAACCCCAGAAAAATCAAGATTTTTCACACACTCAAAAAGCTGCAAACAAATATAAACAAAAGGGTACTTCAGTTAAGCAATTTAATGGGAAATCTTCAAGATTATCAAAGGGAAATTTCAAGAAAAGTAGTAATTTTTACTGGGAATTGAATAATTTTTAAGTGACGATTACAATGTAAGCAGAAATTTGCTATAATTAAAGTATAAATTAAACAAAGTATTACGAATTACCTGACTATTTAGGATTGAATTTCTGAAAATGAACAAAATTTCAAGGTTAAAGAAGAAAGATGAAGTCAAAATGAAAGAGCGCATTTAGAAAGAGCTCATATAATGGGAGCAAGTTTCATTCTGAAGTTTGTTTTGTGGGTGATATTTCTGCTTTTAATTTACTATATTACCCTTACTTAAATGACAAATACTCCTTAGTGGTTTCCGTTTCCGATATGTGGTTGTTCACTTGTTTTGAATGGTCATTGGTTGTTCCAGATTCGTCGTTGTGGACTTGGGGTTTCGATTATGGGCTTCGAAAAGCAGTTCGTGGGTGGTCGATTTTAGGGTTTGATGGTTGTTCTAATGTGCATATGCTATACCGGTGTACTTTCATCTTCAGATAACAGTTTACAACTTATAAGTTACTTTTATGCAACTAAGACTTATAATCTTAACTAGTTTTACTATAGGGGTAGAAACAAAGAGTTTATTACTTGGAGCAGTCGATGCCTTTCGGGAATGGAGGGAGACTATTTTTAACAGCACATTTTTTATCAAGGCAGCTCAGTATTAGAGCATATATTAGTAAGGAATATTAGCACATATTAGCATAATTAGTAAGGAATATTAGCATATTTTATAATGGGTATTTTGCCTAAGTTCTATCTTTGGTCAATAGTATTAGTTTAATATTGGATTTCCTTGAGCTTCAAGGATCCCACATCACTTCTGTATAAATACTCTACAATATGAATAACAAAGTCACAATCAACCTCAATGTGTTTGATACGTTCATGGAACACAGGATTTTGGGCAATGTGTAGTGCCGACGGACTATCACAAAATAGCGGGATAGTTTTAGGGTGATGAACGCCCATGCTCAGCAATAACCCCTTTAGCCACTTTAGTTCACATGTAATGGCTGCCATGGAGCGATATTCAGCCTCTGCGGAGGAGCATGACACAGTGTTTTGTTTTTTCGTCTTCTAGGAAATTGAAGAGTGACCTAGGAAAACTAACAAACCTGTTAAAGAGCGCCTAGTGTGGGGGCAAGAGGCCCAATCTGAGTCACGCCAACCTGTAAGAGATAATTCACTACTTGAGTGTAAGGGTCTGTTTACTTCAATTGAAAATAGCTGAACTGAACTGAACTAATTAGAGCTGAACTGAACTGAAAGTTTTTATAAAGGATTAATAAATAGCAAGATAAGGGAAGAGCTGAACTGAACGGAGCTAAATTGAACTGAACGGATTTTAAGCTGAAGTAAACAGGCCCTAAGAGTAGGGGTGAGCACAACCGGGTACCTGGTCATTTTACCTGGACCCGGTACCTGCCGGGTACCCCAGATGTAGACCCATTCTCGATCCCGGTTGTACAAGGTATTGGACTATCTGGTCCCATCAGGAACCGGGTCCGATACTGGGTTCCCGGTTGTATTTTTTGCATAATTTTATTTTTTTTAGAAAAGATATTTTAAACATAATTTAATACTTTAATATTGTATTTCTTTTGAAAAAAAACTAATATATCTAACAACAAATACAATATTACAAATTTGGGTTATATCACTTATATGTATAATGTCGGAAAATATTAAAACTAGGCAAATAAAATAAGTAAATTAGTAAAATACCACTTAGAACCGGGACCAGTACCGGGTACCCACCCGGGAACTGGATCCAGTTCGGGGTACCCGATACTGGTACAACCAGGTATCCGCCGGATACTAGGTCCAAAAATGTCCAGTACTGGTGCCGGTACTAACCGGGTAGTTATTTTGAAACCCGATACCGGACTCAATTCAACCAAGACCAGATCTTTACCCGCTGGGTCCAAACCGGGACCGTGTACACTATCGAATACCCAGTTCCGATGCTCACCCCTACCTAAGAGTATGCCTCTGGATTCAAAAATAAGAAATAAAATGCTCTAAGTTAGTTCATCATCTTTACATAACGGCCACCCTTTCCGATTCTAAATAAATAAGAGATACTTTAGTTAGCAATACTCACCTCCATCTGCTAGACTTGACCTTTCTTGCAGAATTCAGCATTTAGTTTCTGGTTGGTTGTCCGCAGTTATGCATACAGATATGTCACAGACTCACAAAACTAAAGTAACCAAGTATGCGAGACAATAAAAGATCGAACACTATCCCAGGGCTTGCTCCATCAGTCAAGATAATATCGTCTACAATCGTGCGTCCATGCCAGCAGCAGCAATTGGATGAATAAAGAGAAAAACTTCTATCTTTTAACAGGGAAAAGAAAATCAGAAAAGAAACTTAAAAACCATGCTTAGTAACTTGGTGTCTTCAAGTATTGGACCATTTGAAGCAAGGTTGTCTGACTCGTAACCACAGATTCGATGCCACACACCTTCAATATTGTTACGATTGGAATATTTCAAAGAGGATAAATTTTAAAAACGGTCTTTTGTAGATAAGAAAAAACATATTCAATATGGATCTTGATAAATTAGTCTAATATGTACCTTTTATATGTGTATTTTTTATAAAGCATAATTGGATATATATTAGCGTTTAAACATGTGCGTTGGAAACTGTGCAATAAACTTGGGGTTTGCAAAACCATATACTAGAATCTTTTCGAGCCGGAATTTTGGATATCCAAATTTTCAGAATTAAAAAAAAAAAAAATTATTTCGTATCCCTTTCGAAATTACAGATCAGAATTTTTTAATTAAATCTATTCTAATGTGTTTCAATATCTTCTAAAAAAAATCATATTTACAAAAGTATATATAAGACGGTTGTGTTTGGTGAGACCACTAAATAGTTATACAAAAATATATATTAATTAAATTGAAACCCAATAGTTAAAGAAAATGTGTATATAGTTGAAGTCTTACCGGTAAATGGTCTTACCAAAAACTTGTTAAATCGGATATCCAATTTTGTGGTCTTTATTTTCCTCAAAAATTCGGAATATATATATATAAGTTTCATTCCAGTTTCGATCTAGTATCCGGGTTTTAAAAAATGGATATTCAGTCCAGGTTTTCCAAATTTCAAAAAATCGAATCGGGTAATCGTATTTTTGGAACGGATGATACAATTCAAGTACTTCTATAATAAATAAAGCAAAGTATGATGAATTACCTGTTTGGTTAGGGTTGTTGAATTTTGAAACGAATAAAACTTGAAACTCAAACAACGATGATTAAGAGTGAAGACATACATTAACAATTTAATTTAACAGTTAAAATGTACCCAACTTAACCATTCTTCTCTCAAAAATAAATTCCTAGCGTAACAATTGGAACAGAGGGAGCAACAAAGAGCATATGTTCATTTGGGGTTATAATTGAAATTTTTGGAAATTCCACATGAGTACAAGCGTAAAATACTAATGGGGCAAAATTGATATATTTAGTATTGCACTCTTTTTTTTCCTTTTCAGATCGGACCAGATTGCAATGCATAAAATGGTCTGCTTTGGTGCAATTTTGGGTTAAATTGCAATTTTTGGAATGTATTAGGTTGTTTGAAGTGGAAGAGAGTTTTTGCTTTTTTATGTGATCGACGTATGCCCAATAAATTGAATGAAAAATTTTACCGCACAACCATTTGGCCAACTTTGATTTACGCGACGGAATGTTGGGCTTTGAAGTACTGTCACCTCCATAAGATGAGTGTGACAGAGATGCGTATACTATGTTGGATGTGTGGGCATACAAAAAAGAACAAAATACGGAATGAGGTGATTAGGAGGAAGTTGGGGGTTGTTTCTATTGAAGATAAAATGAGTGAAATTCGGCTAATATGATTTGGTCATATAAGAAGGAGACCAAGTAGTGCTCCGGTGAAGAGGTTGGGTGGCAACATGAGAGAAGGACGAGGGGCAAAGGAATACTATAGCAAACTTGGATAAGGGTTATTAGTGGAGATATGAGGGTCTTGGGGCTTGAAGAACATTTAGTGTCAAACAGGGAAGATTAGAGGAGGAGGATTTCCGCCGATGACTTTTTTGCGACTTCTTTGATTCATGTCTAGTCGACTCCAAATTAATATGGGACTAAAGCTTTGTTGTTGTTGTTGTTTTGAAAGCAGAACTAGATAAAAGCAAAGGTAGGCTCAATAACTCAAACAAACAAAACTATAAGTTTACATACAAAACGAGCCCAATTTAAGGACCACAAGTCCCTAAGTCCTAACTCATAGAGCTAGTTGACCAGTACAACTTGATATCATGGTATATACAAGCATACTCCAATGGCAAATAACAATATAGTTTGTCTTTATAACTAAAATAAATAGAAAAGTCCAATATCGATAAAATAAAGTTTGCAAACAACATTCATCAATTATTTGTGGTTTGCAGACTGCAGTCTAATATGGTCACTAATTTTTTTCTAAAAAAAAATAAACCGTAAATAAAAAAATGGTCTGACTAAAAATAACATGTTGCATTTTTTGGATCATGGATCATGCCAAATGGCAAAATTGCGGTCTGGTTCATGGTTTGGTGCTGTCAAAACTGTAACTCAAGTAAGAGATTATTATTGTTGAATTTTTTTTGATGCGAAAAGAGAATAATTCTATTGATATTTTATCAAATGATTAATATATTGATTGATAACAAATTTACAATAAAGAGTTATGTTAAAATTCAATAATATAATTGTTGACATGCCAAAAATTTAAAATTTTTAAGTGTTAAACATATCCAAATAAGAAAAAAAAATATTATAGAGTATCTAACAATAATATAATATTTTGTAGGATGTCTAGAAATTTTAGTATAATTCCAAATTATTAATTTTTTTTAAACATTTCCTTACTATGTATTCTTTTCTAAAAGTTTTTCTTTTTTACATATATGAGATATTTTCAATTGTATAAAGACATTTTATAGGTTTTTGATTCATGACATTATTCATTTGTGATTGATTAAAATAAATAAAAATCCCAATTAAACTACCATAAAATATTAATTAAATAACACATTTTCTTTCCAATCACATTAATACTATGTACATACTAAATTTCATCCGACTTTAAATTTCTTTGCGAGATTCCAAATATAACGATCTTTTTAAATTACTTTGTGATTCAAATGTGGTATAAATTATTTTCCATGACTATCTATTCCTCCTACCGTCCTACCTAAGTTTCCGCAACTCAACAAGTCTCACAAGTCAATTGCTAAGAAATCCATTGACCAATGCAGTCTCCCTTTCTCTGTATTACTCTTTTTTTTTTTTTTTTGGTGACCATATCTTCCTTTAACGAATTTGTTGCAAAATTACTTTTTCTTTAGTGAGTAAATTCTTTTAATTTATTAGCTCAATAAACACTTAATTTAATTCCTCTTTTATCCAACTTCTTTCTCCTAAAGTCCTATTTATCTAAAAATAACACCTCATTCTTTCTATCACTTCAACAAAATTAAAAAAGATAATAATAATAACGCACACAATGAAGCAACAACACCACCAAAACGACTACTCTAACTCTCCTTCAGATTCCTCCACAATTCTTCTTTCTCTTCCTAAACTTGTTTTCTGTCTTCTCCTTTGCCTTTTCCTTTCACTTTCCCTCACTTCCTTCTCTTTCAAATCCCTCTACATTTCTTCTAATCAGTACCCTTCCCTTACAACCCATATCATCACCCTACCCGAGCCCGCCCCACAGCCCCAACCCGACTCCACACATCTCCACCATGTCGTGTTTGGCATTGGCTCTGCGGCCAAGAAGTGGTCCCACCGCAAGGAGTTCATTAAGGTCTGGTGGGTCCCTAATGTCACACGTGGCTATGTCTTCCTAGACCACCACGTGGATGACCTTAAAGACCCTAACGAGTACCCAACCCTACAAGTGTCACAAGACACCTCTAGGTTCGGGTACTCATACCCCCATGGGTTTCGGTCTGCCCTCCGCATGACCCGGATTGTATCTGAGATCATCCGGATAAGGGCAGACCAAAACCCTGATGAGGAAATAAGGTGGATCGTCATGGGAGACGACGACACCGTATTTTTTCCTAGTAACCTAGTAAGGGTGTTACAAAAGTATGACCATAACAAGATGTATTACATAGGTAGCAGCTCAGAAACACATTTGCAAAACACACATTTTGCACATGATATGGCTTTTGGTGGAGGTGGTTTTGCTATAAGTTACCCTTTAGCATTAGCTATTGAAAAAATGCAAGACAATTGTATACAAAGATATACGGGTTTATACGGTTCAGATGATCGTATTCATGCTTGTTTGGCCGAATTAGGTGTTCCTCTTACTAAAGAACCCGGTTTTCATCAGGTTTGTCACGTTTTTATTCAAACTTTTACTATGAGAATGAAATATTGAAACTTCAATTAGTTGTAACGTCAAACTAGCAGATTATTATTGTTATTGCTTTATTTGTTTTTGATGCTGTTTTGCGTTTCAAAGGGATTCACGTGTTTTGTTGTTATAATGAGACAATTTATCAAACGAACTTCATTAAGTGCTACGAAGATCAGTTATAAATTTGAATGACGATTAATTAATAGGGGTTTAATTTAAGTGACAATTCATGAATGTGAATATCAGAATATATGTGATATTGTAATGTGGTTTTTTTTTTTTTTTTTTG